>VIAB01003907.1:57118-76582 GCA_009801035.1 Oophaga pumilio
AAGGTGTTGAAAATCTCGGCTTATACACGAGTATATACGGTATAAGACGATTAAAAGGTTATCCCTCTCCTCTCCTAAAAAAAAAAAAAGTTACATTATTTCGTACCCCCTGAATAGGGGATAAGTTGCCGGAAGCCCTAGCAATCCCCAGATGGAAACCGCTGAACAAGCAGAGGTGGCACTTGCCTCTATCATACATGCATGGCATAGCCTGTGGGCATATACTGTAAATGTCTGACATTCCTTTTCAATCCATTTCTGGCTTTGGCTAAGAACACTGTCACTAAAGCTGTAGCATTTGCCCCATAAACTGTAAAACCACCTGTAAAATGACTGTTCAGTCCAAAGATCAAAATGTATACGAGCTAGTTCAGTGTTTCTCTAAGGCCGGGGTCAGACTAGCGTATGGCATCGGATGCGATATGCTAATGACCCTCGGCTCCTGCTCTGCTGCTTGTGGGACCCGAGTGTCATGCGACTGTGCTCCGAGCCTCTTACACCGAGCGGATCGGAGCACAGCTGCGGTGGAGGCAGAGAAATAAATTTCTATCTCCTCCATTGCCAGGGTCAGCGTATATCGCACAGCACTCAGATAATATCACAGTGATGTGCGCTGTGTCACTCGCACACATAGGCTTATATGGGTGAGTGCGCCGAGACTCAGCCGAGTGTTGGTGACAATTGCAGCATGCTGCGATTTCACTAGCATGTAGAATACGGCCAAGAAAAAAAGCGCTGATGGGAGCTGCCCCATAGATTAACACTAGTCCTAGTGCTATGCAATGTTTTATCGCATATCACTCGTCTGTATTCATCGCTAGTGTGACCCCGGCCTAACTCCAGTCCTCGCGGACCCCAACAGATCATGATTTCAGGATTTCCTTAATATTACACAGGTGATGGAATTATGAAAGCATTAGCAATTGCCACAGGTTCTGCCACCTGTACAATACTAAGGAATGCTGAAAACATGATCTGTTGGGGTCCACAAAGACTGGAGTTTGGGAAACACTGAGCTAGCTCCTATATTGGATTCCGGTCTGTTATTTTTTTTCTTCCTCAGATCTTGCCGTCTGGCTGTTTTTTGCTCTGCTTTATTAGTCAGAGGTGAGATTTCTGATGCCAGGTTATATATGGTGTCACTAGATAGTCTACGGTAGTCTGTACCACATCTCCTGCCTTATTGTTGGATCAGGCTGCTGTTCCTTTTCTCCTCCCATAATCCCCCTCCTTACATTGTACATCTATTACAGGCTTACAAGGAAGTCAATGCATGGAGGGCAGATTTCTAATACAGCAAGCAAAATAGTGGTAAAGTACAGTCTAGTAACCTAGCATTGACCAAATGATAGACGTCAGCTAATTTCTGCTTGTATACTGAGGGAAATAGTGTAGGGGGGAATCTGGAGGGGGACATTAGTTTGGCACTTCATAATTTACAAGGAAAGTGATTTCTAAAACAAACACATCACTATGAACAGTGTTTTCAACTGAAGTTGTCTGTATCAGAATCACTGACCCTCTGACATGTCCTAGCCAAAGTGTAACCTCAGCATCTTAGAACAAATATGGTGGTAGCTTTGCTTAGTATCTGTATGTGTGTCCCCTACAGATGGATCCAGTAACAGTGACACCCCAGAGAGGTGCTCAAGTCCTAATTATTCCTGGGATAGTGCAGACGAAGATGATGATACCCTACCAGATCCTCAGGTAGATGGTGCCGAAGTCTTATAGCAAGTAAAGTAAATTCACCACTCTATTGAAGAGGTATTTATGCCTTAAAGGTATTGTCCACAAAATAGGTGATAACTTGCTGATCGGTGGGACCCACACTGATTGGGGAATTTACAGTATATCACAAAAGTGAGTATACCCCTCTTATTTTGGTAAAAATTGTATTATATCTTTTCATGGGACAACACTGAAGATATTGTTACAATGTACAGTAGTCAGTGTGCAGCTTGTATAACAGTGTAAACTTGGTGTGCCCTCTAAATAACTCTACACACAGCCATTAATGTCTAAACTGCTGGCAACAAAAGTGAGTACACCCCTAAGTGAAAATGGCTAAATTAGCAGTTTTTCCTCCCTGGTGTCATGTTATTCATTAGTGTTACAAGGTCTCAGGTGTGAATGGGGAGCAGTTGTGTGAAATTTGGTGTTTTCACTCTCGCACTCTCAATTGGTCACAGGAAGGTTAACATGGCACCTCATGGTAAAGAACTCTCTGAGGATCTGAAAAAAAGAATTGTTACTCAGAGTCATATCCAGAGGGTATCTTTTCACAATAGATGTATGAGTGCTGCCAGCGTTACTGCAGAGGTTAAAGAGGTGGGTGGTCAGCCTGTCAGTGCTTCAACCATACGCCACACACTTAATCAGATTGGCCTATATGGCTGTCGTCCCAGAAGGAAGCCTCTTCTAAATATAATGGACAAGAAAGCCCTGTGCCTGATGAGCCCAAGATAAACTTATTTGGTTCAGATGGTGTCAAGCGTGCGTGGCGGCAGCCAGGTGAGGAGTACAAAGACAAGTGTGTCTTGCTTACAGTGAAGCATGATGGTGGGAGTGTGATGGTTTGGGGCTGCATGAGTGCTGCCGGCTGTGGGGAGCTACAGTTCATATAGAGAACCATGAATGCTAACATGTAGTGCGACATACTGAAGCAGAGCATGATCCCCCTCCTTTTGGAAACTTGGCTGCAGAGCAGGATCCCAACATGATAACAACCCCAAACTCCCCTCCAATACGACCAATGCCTTGCTAAAGAAACTGTGGGTTAAGGTTCTGGACTCGCCAAGCATGTCTCCAGACCTAAACCCTATAGAGCATCTGTAGGGCATCCTCAAATGGAAGGTGGAGGAGTGAAAGGTCAATAACATCCAGCAGCTCTGTGATGTTATCATGGAGGAGTGGAAGAGGATTTCAGTGGCAACCTCTGAAGCTCTAGTGATCTCCATGCCCAAGAGACTTAAGGTCGTGCTTGAAAATAATGGTGGCCACAAAAAACATTGACACTTCAGGCACAGTTTGTCCACTTTCACGTAGGGGTCTACTCACTTTTGTTGCCAGCAGTTTAGACATTAATGGATGTGTGTTGAGTTATTTAGAGGGCACACAAAATTTACACTGCTATACAAGCCGTACACCAACTACTGTACTTTGTACCAAAGTGTCAGATCTTCAGTGTTGTCCCATGAAAAGATATAATAAAATATTTACAAAACTGTGAGAGACATACGCACTGTTGTGCATACTGTATTTCCCTGTTGCAAAATGACGCAGCAGGCTAGACACCCAACTACTGCTCCATTCATTTGGCACCCTCATATAGAATGAATGGAGGGTAGGCCGCACCTTCACATTGCCACTCCATTCTAATGGATATAAAAGTTCCCAGTTCTTCCGTGCAGGTCTCAGTGGTCAGACCTCCACAGATCACCTATGGGGATAAGTGATAACTTGTTTTCACAGTACAACCCCTTTAAGGCCCCGAGACAAATAAGACTAAAGTCATTGGTATGAGCTGACAATAATGTGTATGTTGGCCTCACAACCCCCCAACAGATGATGTTGGGGCAGAGAAGGATCTGGCTTGCTTAGTTTCAGCAGCCTTTTGCTGTCCCTGGAGATAAGCGGCAGCCAGAGGAGACTCTCGAGAGAACATTGAGCGCTCGGCTGAGACAGGAGAGATAGCTGTCAACCAAATGATCTTTTGGCCAGCAGTTATCTGTCTATGGGGGTGTTTAAAGAGAATCAGTTCAAATTAGGGTATTTTACTAATTGCCTGTGATACTGTTTGATGCAACAGTTCTCATCAGATGCCACCTTTTTCCAGAGCCCTGTTTGAATTTGTTATAAGTGAGGTTTCTCTATAAATCAGCAAGATTTTTGATGATTGGATAAGAAAGATTATCTGATAAGCTCCATTACTTCTTTATGAGGAGAAAGTCATGGAGCCTTTAAACTGATCCTTTGATCAGCATTTTGAGAGGATTTATAACATATGACCACAGCTTCTGGAAGCCGTTCAGTGGGTTCTTCTGGTGACATATGCACCAGTTTAAAAAGAATACAAGGTTTGCTCTACCAAATAAGTTTTTTAAAAATGGCTTATAGTGGTCTAGAATAACACAGGGATTAGCACTCACTTTACCAATCTGCTTCCCTGGTCCATCCCCACCTACATGTTTTTTTCACCTGGGCTTAGTGATGTTGTGTCAACTGCTGTTGTCAATCACTGACATTCCTAAATAGAGAATGAGGGGGACTAAGGAAGCATTGGCAGGAGATTGGTAAAGTAATACTCCTTTTGCTATATGAGACTATTGTAAATTGTTTCTTAAATGGAATCTGTCAGCAGGATTGTGCACAGTAACCTACAGGCAGTGTCAGGTCGGCGCCATTATACTGATTAATGATACCTTGGGTGTGAAATCCGTCTTGTGGTTGTTGTGTAATCTTTATTTTCAGTTAATGATATGCTCGTGCCCTGGGGCGGTCTGTGGGGGTCTTCATGTGGTGTTCTGATTAGGTATTCATAATGCAGCCTGCTGACAGGTCACTGATCCCTCACTGACCTGCCCCCTATTTTACAGACTGAATGTAATATGGTTTGAAAAAAAAATCACATTCAGCAGGCAGGCGCGGTGCTGTGGCATGATCGCATCTATAATGGGTATTGAATAATTTTATTTGGTAATATAAATTTATTCAGAAAAAAAAATTATCTCTCAAAATTGCGCCGGATGTGCCTGCACAGTAGCATCTTTCAGCGATCCTATAGCTGCTACTTTTTTGTTTCCTCTAGCAAAATGGCCCCGGGGGCGCCTGCTTAGTAGCAGCTATAGGATCGCCGATAGATGCTACTGTGCAGGCACGGCAGGTGCCATTTTTAGAGAGAATTTCTGAATAAATTTATACCACCAAATAAAATAATTAAATGGCCATTATAGATGCGATCATGCTACAGCGCCGACTGCTGAACGTGAATTTTTTCTTCAAAATATATTATATTCAGTATGTAAAATAGGGGGCAGATCATTGAGGGATCAGTGTCCTGTCATAAGACATACAGATAAATATGTAAGCAGAGCACACTACTTGACGCCCGACACAGTCCACCCCGAAGCACAAGAAGAAATTACACCCCCTTTCCCCAACCACATCAGTGTCAAATGCAATTGCCAATTTTGCCACATTCATAAAGTTCAAAGGGAACCTGTCAGTAAAATGTTACTACAGAAACTTGTGGTATGGCTGTGTCGGCGCCAGTGATACTGGTATTGTAGTCCTCCGATGTGCCAGCGCTGAGACGTCAAAGCTTTAAAACCACATGCAAGTTAGTATGGAAGTGCATTGGGGCATATCTTCAAATTGTTGAACACATCCTCAAAGCACCTCCAGACTAATTTGTATGTGGCTTCAAAGCTTTTATTTCACATTACTGACACATCGGGTAATTATAAAATAGGCGTCATTTTTTATTGCTGTACTAACAGCTATGTAGGCATACCACTAACTTCAGTAGTAAGATCATCCTAACAGGTTCCCTTTAAATCTGACCTACCAGAGTATTTGCCCCATAAATGTTCATGGGACATCCACAGGATATGCCATGAAGACTTAATAAGTATGGGACCCTCACCTATGGGGATAAGCCATAAATGTTGTTTCTGAATACCTATGTTAGCCTTTCGGAGTGTGGAACATATTCCAAGCAGGTATTATTCTAGGACTAATTTTCTGTTGTTTCTGTGTCTTAGGGTGAAGACTTGGTTATTGTTAAAGTAGAAGATATAGATGATGATGAAGAATACACAAGGGGAGATCTGTTATGGAAGGAAGGGGAAAATCCTTCTGATACAAACACAGGTGAGCCAATGCAAACCACAGGAAATATTTCTATGTCCATAGATCATACAGACATAGATTTATGAAATACAGAACGTTCACCTTCTCTCGGTTACAACTGTCATCACTGCACAACTTCATACTGTTTTCATAATGCTTTCTGGACTTAACAGCCTTATTTACAGATTGTTTTGATGTATTTGGCTCACAGAGCATTGTCTAGACCTCTTAAGCGCATCAGTGCTCAAACACTCATGGATAAAAGAGAGGTGTAAGGTCTAATTTTTCTTTTATAACATTTACTACATTTTTTTGCAAGCCAGATAAACACTGTAAGGGGACATATGGGACTTTTTGTAAAAAAAAAAGTGCCTAAGCACTAACAGGCAGGTAGTTGCTACCTACCTGTCTGTTGTGCCCTGTGCCTTTCTTCCCCGGCACAGAGCAGTCTGTGACCACTTCTGCTGGCAATTTTGTTGCCTCTGCTGACTTCACTTCCACAGAATGGTGGCTTCTTTTCCACTCTGCTCTGTCAACGGACGGGGACTGCCAACGTTATCCTGATTGACAGCCAACTCTCCCAGTTAATCAGGAGGGAGTCAGTTGTCAATCAAAATGACATCGGCAGTCCCGCCATGTCAACAGAGCAGAGTGGAAAAGAAGCCACTGCTCTGTCAACGTGACGTCAGCAGAGGCAACAAAATCGCCAGCAGGAGCGATCTGTGATGGCTCTGTGCCGGCAAAGAACAGCGCTGGGCACAACCGACAGGTAGGTAGCAACTACCTTGCCTGTTAGTGCTTTTTTTTTTTTTACAAAGTCTTGGGTATCCCCTTTAAGTGTAAATGGAAAGTTTGCAAATCAGATAATATAGAAAAGTGTTTTTTTAGGTGTTTAATCCAACTAGATTCTCCAACACTGTGTAGCAGTGTAGACTTGAAAGGTAAACTAGAAATCAGAATACAGACAGTAGAGGCCTAGGACATGCCCAGAGCATATTGACAATGGGAAATAAAGGATCTCATAGGCATTAGATAAAAATTTGCCAGATTTGCCAATTTAGGCATTTTTGTTCTACCATCTAGTGTGTATAGGAGTCTCCTCACTGTCCTCTGATAGTTGGGGGTTCAATAAGAAATGAGCAGCTTTCTCATAGAGAACACACGGACACTTGGCTGAACATTTCTGTTTTTGGGTTGGTCGGGAGAGATGGCTGCAACTGAATGATGGTTCGGCTGACTGCTAGCTAATGTGTAGTCAGCTTAATTCCTAGCATAAAGTGATTATTGCACTTGTGTACATGCTCTGACAGACTTTGTTTGCACAAACATATTCTCCACTTGAAGCAGAATTTTGTATGCTTGGGTACAGTAGAGAGTACATTTAAGTTTACCGAGGCCCTAATACTACTCCATACATAGTAACATAGTTATTAAGGTTGAAGGAAGACTTTAAGTCCATCTAGTTCAACCCATATCCTATCCTAACCTGCCCTGACATGTTGATCCAGAGGAAGGCAAAAAAAAAACCAAGTGGCAAACAGTAAGCTTCACATTGGGGAAAAAAAATTCCTTCCCGACTCCACATACGGCAATCAGACTAGCTCCCTGGATCAACGCAGTATCTAGGAAACTAGTGAATATAGCCTGTAATATTAAACTTTTCAAGAAAGGCATCCAGTCCCTTCTTAAATTTTAGTAAGGAATCACTCATTACAACATTAGACGGCAGAGAGTTCCATAGTTTCACTGCTCTTACAGTAAAGAATCTGCGTCTGTGATTATGGCTAAACCTTCTTTCCTCCAGACGTAGAGGATGCCCCCTTGTCCCCGTCACAGGTCTAAGAGCAAAAAGATCATTAGAAAGGTCTTTGTACTGTCCCCTCATATATTTATACATTGTAATAAGATCACCCCTAAGCCTTCGTTTTTCCAAACTAAATAACCCCAAGTGTAATAACCTGTCTTGGTATTGCAGACCCCCCAGTTCTCTAATAACCTTGGTCGCTCTTCTCTGCACCCGCTCCAGTTCAGCTATGTCTTTCTTATACACCGGAGAACAGAACTGCACACAGTATTCTAAGTGTGGTCGCACCAGTGACTTGTATAGAGGTAAAATTATGTTCTCCTCATGAGCATCTATGCCTCTTTTAATGCATCCCATTATTTTATTTGCCTTGGCAGCAGCTGCCTGACATTGGCCACTAAATGTGAGTTTGTCGTCCACCCATACACCCAAGTCTTTTTCAGTGACAGTTTTGCCCAGTGTTTTACAATTAAGCACATAATTATACATCTTGTTTGTTCTACCCAAGTGTATGCCCTTACATTTATCCCCATTAAAGCTCATTTGCCATTTATCAGCCCAAGCTTCTAGTTTACATAAATCCTCCTGTAATATAAAGTTGTCCTCCTCTGTATTTATTACCCTGCAGAGTTTAGTGTCATCTGCAAATATTGAAATACTACTCTGTATGCCCCCTACAAGGTCATTAATAAATATGTTAAAGAATGGAGCAGTACTATGTTTTCTGGTATTAGACCTGATCCTTGTTTTGATAAGCCTAATATAAGATTTAACTGGTAGGATTTATCATTCAGGCCTTTCAGTCAGTTGACTATGGAGAAAGCGGGTTAACTTTTGTAATTGCTCTGTCTTGTTGGCCTAAAGCTTGCCATACACATTAGATGGCTGTTGGTAGAATGATGCCATCTGAGTCGCCATCTATACCGTACACAGGAGTACTCGTGCTGCTGATCATTTTTGTTTTCTCTATGACTATGACTGACAGCGGCTTATTTCCAGGAGAACAAAGCAATCGCCAGTCCAAAACCAGACATGTCCGATCGTCATCTTCCCTGACGATCATTTGGCCGATGACCCCATACACATTATAATGTTGGCCAAACCCGTCAATATTGGTAGCTTCGGCTCACTTTAGTCCAATATATATTGGGGATTATTATCTTAATAATGACTATAGATTAATTAAAAACCAGAGTAGTAAAGTCAAAAATTCATGGGACTGCAGGTTGGTCTCAATTTTCTAATTAGACTCCTGTCTGTGATCACATTTTTCTAGAGCCCTTGGCCTGCTCTTATCCTTGCCAGTCAGTGTAAGTGACCAGTGCTAACCATTTTTGTGTAGAAGGACCTGTACAGTGAGATGTATAGAGCCTTCAATGTGCATAAATGACCACACCAAGGAGAGCAAAACATTGTATTTCTATGATGATGTTATGGAGAAGGATAGTCCTGATAGGGCTTTCACCTAGATATGTTATACTCAGGTATGCAAAATTAGTGAAGCGCTCATGCTGAAACTCCTAAAATGTAGGGTAGACTGAAGGTGTTTGAAAACAAACATAGTACTTTTAATACTTCTCTTGTAATACTGACAGCATTCACCATGTTCTAATAACTGTAAACTTACTTAAGTCAGTTTTCTATGTGTGTGGGTTACTGTTGCATGTTTTATAGAAAATAAACACAGGTTCTTATGATTCTGATTATGATGATGATCCACCGAGATGGATATACGTAAACTGGCACATAAACAACTTCTAATCAGTTAAAGAGGTATTCTCAAGTTTGAGAGTTATCTATCTTTTTTTGTTATGTTTCTGCCATGTTTCATGTTTATTTAATATCTTCAGGTGAACATGATGATATCTCGGAACAAAACTCAAGTCTGTATCATGATCCTGAAGACGAGGACCTCAAACAATATTGTCCAATGGAACACTCCTTAATCCGAACACCATCAGATCTGAATTTGGATATTATTACACATAGCATTGATGATGACAAAATATATCCTTGCTGTGAATGTGGGAAAAGATTCAAGCAGAAATCACACCTTCTCCGCCATCAGTTAATTCACACTGGAGAAAAGCCATTTTCTTGTCCTGATTGTGGAAAATCTTTTCCACAGAAAGCTAAACTTATTTTACATCAGAGAACTCACACGGGGGAGAAGCCATTCCCTTGTCTTGTGTGCGGGAAATGTTTCACAATTAAATCCAATCTTGATGCTCATCAGATCGTCCACACAGGGGAAAAGCCTTTCCCTTGTTTAGAATGTGGGAAATGTTTCACTAAGAAGTCCAATCTCATCAGTCACCAGAGGATCCACACGGGTGAGCAGCCATTTTCATGTTCAGAATGCGGGAAAAGTTTTACACAGAAAACTGCACTTCTCAAACACCAGAGAATCCACACGGGCGAGCTGCCATTCTTCTGTTCTCATTGTGGTAAATATTTCAGAAATAAATCGAATCTTGATAATCACTTGAAGGTACACACTGGTGAGCACCCTTATTCCTGTTCTGAATGTGGAAAAGGCTTTGTCCAAAGAGCTAAACTTGTCCAACATGTCAGAGTACACACAGGGGAAAAGCCGTTCACTTGTTTGGTGTGTGGTAAGTGCTTCACAATGAAATCAAGCCTCGATGTGCACCAGGAGGTTCACAATGGTCATGATACACTGTCTTGTCCTGACTGCGGCAAATATTTCAAACGGAAATCTAACCTTCTAATCCACCAGAGATTGCACACTGGCAAAGAGCTCTTCTCCTGTATGGATTGTGGAAAAGGTTTTACACGCAAAGAGACTCTCGCTAAACATCTGAGGACTCACACAGGCGAGAGGCCTTTTCCCTGCACAGAATGTGGCCGGTGCTTCACTCAGAAGTCTCATCTCATCAAACATCAGCAACTTCACTTGTATCCAAACACTGGAGAGTCAAGCGAGTCTGCAAGTGAGAAATAGTGCCATCCATTACTTTGTCCACACCATCTGCTATTACCTAGTCTCCTTATTAATTTCTCATTTCTTAATGGTGCCATAATAATATGAGTTTTCTCCTTCGCCTCATTGGGGGACACAGGACCATGAGTGTATGCTGCTGCCACTAGGAGGCTGACACTTAAGTGAATACAAAAAAGTTAGCTCCTCCTCTTCAGTATACATCTACCACTGGCTCCGGCCCGAACCAGTTCATGCTTAGTGTCTGTAGGAGGCACATGGGTCTGGTCTTCAGACCATAATTATTTATTTTAATTTTTACCGTTTACTTTTTACTTCGGATTTTTCAACAAGGATTACAGGAGCGACGGTTCCCTTCAGGGTTCCGATCTCCCCAAACCAACAACTGGTGGGAACATCGGTTGTCGCTCCCACGTACCCCCTCCTGCCTTCTCTGCAGTAACCACCCCCTCCTCCCCCCCCGGGCTGGTACCCCCCTTATAGCAGAGAATCACTGGATACACCATGTCTCTCCCATAAGACTTACAGAAGTCCAGCAAGGCTCATACAGCATTTTTCCTTGCCTCATGTACCACCTGTCACACTGAGTTACCACGGGGACAGATTTCGCCATTCTGCAAGCCTGTGATCCCTAATGCGCTCAGGAGCCCTCCGCCGCTATCAGCCCCAGGGTATATAATCTCCCTGAGTGGGCCACGTCATTGTCGCAGTCTATGGCTTCTCTAGCTAGAGCGATTGAGTCGCTCCATGATCCCTCCACGGATGGGGCCATTCGCCTGCTTATATTAGACGGTTCCTCTGCTACTCAGGAACCGTCGGCCTCCAGGGGCCGCTCTCAGTCGAGAGATACACAGGCACTTAGAAAACGGGTCCATAACACGTCTCCTGTGCCTTCTCACACCTCGGCATCCGTGACCTCCGTCTCTCACTCACCCTCCCAGGGGTCTGCAGCAAACATGGCTTGGAGTTCGAGTCTGACGGACCCCCTTGACCTGGACTCATCAGAGTATCATGCAACGGTTGATAGTCTCATTGAGGCCGTTAACCAGACATTAAGGGTTGAAGAGGACTCTATCTCTGCCCCGGACCATGCGGTGTCCTTCAAGAGAACTATACGTCCTCATAGGGTGTTCATCAACCACCCAGAGTTTCAGGACATAATTCGGCGGCATAGAGAGCGACTGGATAAACGTTTCACAGGTCAGAAACCTCTTGAAGCGAGATATTCCTTTCCTCGGATCTGCGTAAGGAGTGGGCGGAATCCCCTCCAGTTGACCAACTTGTATATCGTCTGGCGTCAAAAACCCCAGACGGGTTTTCAACTAAAGACCCCACAAACCGTCAGAGAATCCTGCCGTTCGGGGTTGGATGCCTCGAGTTTGGCACTCTCTCGCCCTCTTTTGCAGCGGTGGGGGTAGCCAAAGTCAGCTCTCTTGGATAGATACCCTTGGCAGAGCCATACAGACCAGTGGGCTTCCCCAGGGATTATTTGGTGCACGCCTCTCTTGACGCAGCTAACTGTTCCGCGCTCGCAGCCTCTATCGCTATTTCTATCAGGTGACCCCTGTGGCTCAGGCAATGGCAAGCGGATTCTGCGTCCAAAAGTCTAGCTTCTCTGCTTTACCAGAGCGGTGTCTACTCGAGGAGAAGCTAGATCAGATTATCTCTGACTCCACAGGAGGGGAAAAGTACATTCTTTCCCCAGCACAAAGTCAAGTGACTCCCAGGTTTCCTACAAGACCAACCAGTCATGGAGAAGTCGGCCGAAACAATCCAAATCTAAAGGATCCAGGTGCCATTAATTTTCGTCTAAATGACTCGTGGCATTATCCGGTCGACACCAGGAAAGTGAGTGGTCACCTGCTTTTGTTTCATCAGGTCTGGCTCGCCGTCGTGCACGACGAATGGGTCAGGGACCTGGTGTCATCCCGATATAAAATAGAATTTTCTCTGATGCGGTGCATCCCTTCCCCGTCCTCCCAAGACAGAGGCGCTGGCAAAGTCTTTTTACCGCGCCATCGATTTGCTACGTCAGGACTGAGTCATGGTTCCGGTACCAGAAAACAAAAAATTCAAAGGGTTATACTCGAACCTGTCCGTGGTCCCAAAACACGCGGCCCATCCTGGACTTCAGACTTCTAAACAAGTTTGACAGGGCTTGGCTCTTCAGGACAGAGTCCCTCCGTTCTCTCATAACCTCTATGGAGAAGGGGGAGTCCCTAGCATCCATCGACATCTGGGATGCTTGACTTCATGTCCCCATCTTTCCCCCTCACCAGAAGTTCCTGCGCTTTGCTGTTCGCGAGGAACATTTCCAGTTCACAGCCTTGCCCTTTGGTCTCGCCACCGCTCCCAGAGTGTTCACAACTATCATGGCAGCTGTCATGTCCATTCGGCACCCTTGAGGCATGGTCGGGTTGCCATACTTGGACGACCATCTAATCAAAGGTTCTTCCTTTCAAATCTGCTTGGAGTGCGTGCGTATCTCTTTGGATACTCTTTCACACCGGGGCTAGTTGATCATTTAAAAAAAAAAAAGTCTTCCCCAGTTCCAGCTCAGCGGATATCCTTTTTAGGGATGATCCTGGACACTTCCCAAAGGTTGGTGATTCTCCCTTGAGACAAGATCTTGGCCCTTCAACAGGGAGCCTGGACACCTTGTTGTCCATCTCCTCAATCCATCTGCTTCTGCATGGGGGTACTGGGGAGAATGGTTGCAGCGATGGAAGCTATTTCCTTCGCCCAGCTACCCCTCCGTCCTATGCAGCAGGCGCTTCTGGCAGCCTGGGACTGGAGCGCACACCTTCTCGACCGGCTGTGCCGCTTGCCCCCACGGGTCAAGCAGGTGCACATGTGGTGGATGTTGGGGTCTTCAATCAGGGAAAATCCTTTCTCCCGGTCCAATGGCTGGTAGTACCTACCACCTCCAGTCTTCTTGGCAGGGGAGCGGTCTTTCGTCATCACACTGCCCAGGGATGCTGGTCAGGTCGGGAGTTGAGTCTCCCGATCAACATCCAGGAGATTCGGGCGATCTGGTTATCCCTATGGCGGCTCCATCATCTAATGGCGGGTCGCCCCATCCAAATTCAGTCGGACAGTGCCATGGCTGTGGCATACATCAATCATCAAGGGGGCACTCACAGCAGGGCAGCAATGCTTGAGGTGGTTCACATCCTCCGCTGGGCCGAGAGGAACCACTCGGTCATTTCAGCAGTCCACATTCCAGGCATGGAAAACCAGGCGGCAGACTCCATCAGCCGTCAGGGTCTCTCTTCGAGAGAGTGGACATTTCATCCGGAGATTTTCCTGCAGATCTGTCATCGCTGGGGAACCCCGGATCTGAGAACTTCAGTATTAAATGCCAAAGTACCCAAGTACATTACTCGGTCTCAGGATCCTGAAGCCATTGGAGCGGATGCAATGGTTCTTCCATGGCGTCAGTTTCGTCTTTCGTACGTGTTTCCCCCCGCTTCCGTTACTTCTGAGGGTCATCAGGAAGATCAAAGCGGAAAGGGTTTCCATTGATCCTAGTCACTCTACATTGGCCACACCGGGTGTGGTACGCAGAGCGAGTGCAGCTTGTCTCCGACGTCCCCTGGCTTGCATTAGTGCGCATCTATCACCAGCTGGAAAACCTTTTTCACAGGGTGCACAGACCAGACATCCTCCCCTCATCTTCTCCATTCATACCATTTTGGAGTTCCTCCAAACCAACCTGAGGGAGCTAAGCACCACGCCTGACTCCAAAGGTCAGATCTTGGCTTTATCGGTTTTCTTCCAGCGCAGTATTGCTTCCAATCTGCAAATGAGGACTTTCATTCAGGGGGCTTGTCAGGTGGAACCCCCCTTTAGAATGCCGTTGGATGTCTGGGACCTTAATCTGGTCTTGGGTGTTCTTCAGGATACTCCTTTCGAACCGCTGCAGGATGTATCGTTGACCTTCTTTACTTGGAAAGTCGCTTTTCTTCTCGCAGTGACGTCAATCAGGCGGATCTTGGAGCTAGCTGCCCTGTCCTGTCGAGCTCCTTTCTAATCTTCCACCAGGACAAGGTGGTTCTAAGGCCATCCCCGGTTTTCTTGTCCAAGGCGGTCTCTTTCCACCTCAACGAGGACATTGTTCTGCCCTCGTTTTGTCTGGCACTGTACATCATATTGAGAGAGCTCTTCACACTCTGGATATGGTGAGGGATCTCTGAAGTTACGTCTCGTGGACGGTGTCCTTCCATTAGTCGGACGCCTTATTCGTGCTTATGGTTTACAGGAAGGGCATAGCCGCCTTAAAGTCCACTATAGCCAGGTGGATTCACTCAGCTATTCAGGAATCCTACCGTGTCAGAGGCAAGCCTGTCCCAGCGGGGATTAGGGCACACTCCACTCGGTCGGTGGATGTTTTTCTTGGACCATTCGGTACCAGGCGTCAGCATAACAGGTCTGCAAGGCTGCCACTTGGTCTATTCTGTACACATTCTCGAAGCACTACAATATTCACATTTAGGCTTCCGGGGATGCGAGTCTGGGCAGACGGAGTCTGCAAGCGGCAGTAGCGTACCTCTAGTCAGTTGGTATGTGAGGTTTGATCTGTTATATTGTTCCCCACCCAGGGACTGCTTTTGGACGTCCTATGGTCCTGTGTCCCCCAATGAGACGATGTAAAAACAGGGACCGTAAAATCCTTTTCTACAAACCACTCATTGGGGGACACACCACCCACCCTGTTGTCCTGATGGCTATGTTTGTTATTTGGTTTGACATGTTGTTCCTGCATTTGATGATTATGATCTCCTACTGCTTTGTCACTGAACTGTTTGGGGCTGGAGCCAGTGGTAGGTGTATACTGTATAGGAGGAGCTATCTTTTTTTTGTATTCGCTTAGTGGCAGCAGCATACACCCATGGTCCTGTATCCCCCAATGAGTGGCTTGGAGAAAAGGATTTTACAATGAGTACACAAAAATCCCTGTTTTTCTTTAATGAAATATACTATTACTAGTGGGGAGTTCTCCTGCAACAGATTGAAAAATAATTTGAATAACTTATATGCGCTCACCTTGTGTACGAGATAATTACAGATTAACCGTCATTTTATTTATTTATTTTAAATCAATAGTACACGTGAAAAATAAGAAACTTTGTAATTTATCTTATTAGCGCAATCTGCTTCTTTCTTTTCCTGAACTGATCGATCATTCTCAATTTACAAGTAAAATCTGACTTCTGTGAAAGCAGACTTTCTATGAAGAACTGTAACTATTGTTTCAGGAGAACTTACAGCAAAATGTCTGTGCCTCTACTTCCTCCACCTCTGTCTTCCTCTAACTTATCCCCCTCCATGTCAGTGTCTACCTCCTCCCCATCTGTCTGCCGCTAGTTCAGTGTCTAGCTCCTCCCCTTTGTCATGCTCCCTCTGTGCATCTTGTTCCTCCTCCCTCCTTTTTCCATAGCATTTTAAAAGGCAGATGTTATCCATGTATTGAGAATAAAAGATCAGTCCAGGTGGAGAAAGAAGTAGAATTCTGATAAGAAATATTACAAAGTTTCTTATTTTCTTGTGTATTATTGATTTATGAAATAAAAATTAAACCAATGGTTACTCTTTAAGTGGATACTTGCCATCACATTTGTGAACACAGAGCAGGACGGGCTATGTCATTACAAGGAGAGCTAAGCCAATCTAGCCTTTCCTTGCTACTCTAGCTGTTGGGGAGGTAACTGGGGTAAAAAAAAAGCCAGACAGAGAATATGTGAACATTACAGCCTAAGGAATATCTTGAATGTATCCAGATCCTAAGCACAAGCTAATGCACATGTGACGTGAGGAGGGACGAGCCTCAGGCTGTGCAAGAGAACATCTCACAGAGTTCATAAGAGCAGTAGCACATACATACACTCTGACGAAACGACATGTCCCACAGCAGCGTGCGTCTCTTCCCTCCTCACAACTTTGATGTGTTTGCCTCTGCTCTGTTAGACACACATGGCTCTGCTACATATGCATATATAGACACACACAGCTCTGCTACATGTACATTTAGGCCGGGATCACACATGCGAGAAACTCGCACAATGCGAGTCTCTCGTATGAACACCCGGCGGCGGCGCTGCCGCCGGCACTCGGACCAGAGCGTGTGGCTGCATGTATTTCTATGCAGCCGCACACTCTGGTCTGAGTTTCGGCGGCAGTGCCGGGTGTTCAAGCGAGAGACTTGCACGAGAATCGTGCGAGTTTCTCGTATCTGGGATGCTGGCCTTACAGTCACACACAGCTCCATTACATGTATATTTGCTTACAGACATGCACACTATACATTATCACTAATTGCAATTCCTGAACAGAGGCTGCACGAGTAGAGCTCCTGAAGGACCCTCATATGACCTGAAAGGTCCTTGATCAAGTAGAAGGCCTTTCAGCTGCTCAGCTCATGCAGCCTCCATTCAGGTTTTGGTGGCTTCCTCTCACGTCCTGCACCGATCACGCACTTCTTTCTTAAAGAGGCGGTGCGCATTCCTCTAAAGTGTCCCCATCCAATAGCTGGAGGTCTCTTAAAACCGCTTCCTCCAACATGGAGGTGCCTGTGCAATGTTTTGAGTTTGTTCCTAACACACTTGTCAGTTCTCAGGTCCCAGTACTAGTATCTTGCCTGCTGCACCTGCCAGTGCTTTCGTCAACAGCAATCAAGCCAGCTGCATCAGCCAGTGTTCACCTCAATGGCAGCCGAGCCAGCTGCACCTGCCTGTGCTCACCTCAACGGCAGCAGAGCCAGCTGCACCCACCAGTTCTCACCTCAACGGCAGCCGAGCCAGCTGCACCCACCAGTTCTCATCTCTCTGTCAGACTGTCCTGTCTGCATCTGCGGTTCCTGTCTTCTTCTCTGCCTGCATCTGTTGGACATTCCACCGGGCCATCCCAGCTACCTGTTCCTAGGGGTCAGCCGCCATCTACCCAGGGTCAGTCCTGGAGTAGCACCTGGATCACCTCCCTTGTCTCTCCACGGACTGCGGTGTCGTTAGCTGCTGTGTGTCTGTGGTCGGATTGGGTGATGTTCCTAGTCACGTCCCTCCCGGTCTTTCTTAGGCTTCAGGCACAGTGGTTCCACCACCCAGCCCGTTACAGTCTTATTGTCTGAAAAATACGGTATTTTGTCATATTAGAGATTTATGCCATGTTATTTATATTCTCATTTTTGTTATTTTTAAATGATTAAATCTAAGAATCTGTGGATTTTATTGAATAATTTACTGTTTGTGAAAAAAATTTTGGAGGTTGAGTCAAGATGTTTTGGTGAAAGTGGTTTTCCAGGAATAGGGAAAAAAAACTAAATGTCAGGGGCCTGTGAGCTTCTGCAGGAGTAGCCCGGCCGCTGTGACATAGAGATACTTACCGTATTTTTGAGAAATATAAAATGCACCAGATAAGACGAACCCCAAATTTTGGGGTAGAAAATAGAAAAAAAGTTTTTTTAAATAAAATTGTGGTGCGTCTTATAATCCATTTGGTAGCTTACCTGGGGTTACCGCAGAGCAGGGTCGCTGCTTCAAGAGGCCGGTGGCAGCAGAAGTGCAGTAATGCCTGGGTGCTCATTAGATGCCGGCGCCAGTGAGCAGAGACCCATTTCCCATTTAATTCCCCGCGGTGGGCTTCTGGAAAATGGCCGCCGGCGGCAGTAGATGTGCAGATTGATATCTCATTAGGCTGGGCTTCACAGGAGAAATAAAAGGCAGTCATTAAGGCCATTAGCAGCACCTAATCCTGCTGAATGTATAGGGATCCAAAGTAGAACGTATTCTAATGCCCTACATCGGGAAGAGGTTAAAAAACAGTGAAGAAAAAAGTGAATCACCCTTTCTTGCATTTCAAAAACTTCATAATTGGGAAAAGAATGTAAAAAAAAAGTACAGATTTTACATCATCACTTCCTGAACTATAAAACTAACATGTCACATAACCCATAACATAAAATAATTTTCACCTTAAATATAAAATAAAAATATAAATAAACTATACATATCTGGTAGATGTTTGTAATGTCCCAATATATAAAAAATGAGTAAATTACTTTTCCAGGAGGTCCCTCCTAACGGCACCACCAGGAGGTTGTCCTTCGTATCCTTGATAGGGACAGGAACACAGAAGAGGTTAAATAGCGCCATCCTTCAGTGTTTTTCCTGTCCCTATCAGGGACAGACGCAGAGGAGCGCAGGGAGCGAAAATAAGAAGATACCTGCAGGCCGGGGACTTCCCGGCATTAGAAGAACCTGGTCGAGCTGTGGCTCCCGGGTACAGAGCGGAGAGAATCCCCCGCTGAAGCGCTGGTACCGACGAAGGTTCCCCAGCGTTCCGGTCGAGTTGGCTGCTCCCAGGGACTGCCGCATCCCCAGCGAGGGCTTTGCGCAGTGGCGAGCTGTTTCGGTTGCCGGCGTCCTGGGCCGAATTCCGGTGCGCCGTGTCATCGGTGGGCGCGCCGGTGACAGCTTCCGGTAGAGACGGAGCCGAAACGCCTCAGGGCTTCAACAAAATTGCTGCGCCCATGAGACCGGCGGTCTAACAGCGTTAGGCTACCTAACAGTGTGGGGCTAACACTGGAATCGATGTAGAGGCGTACTCCTCCAGGCCCAGGAGGGGGTGTCACCAGGGACCGGCGTGTCCGCTCTGCACAACCAGACTCCCAGAGGGGCACCCCAAAAAGTTATGCGACAAATGCATAGCCAAATTACTGAAGGAGGAGCAGACCCCCCAATTGGATAACATTAGGTCCATGATTAGGGAAGAGGTACAGGCGACCGTGTCAGCTCTAATACCCAAACAACAAAAGGAAATAGCAGCCAAAAGATCCCATAAAATCATCTTT
>VIAB01003907.1:121975-134598 GCA_009801035.1 Oophaga pumilio
TATATATATATATATATATACACATTACACAGGGATATATTTATCTCCCAAAATAATACAATTTCTCCCACATAAAGCAATGCCCCATACAGACCAGTCAGTGAAAGAATGTATGGCTTCTAAATATTGGGAAGGCGAAAATAAAATATATTTAAACATTAAGGCCCTTTAAGGCCTGGATTCAGAACAAAAAAACTTTACTCATCTGCAAAAAAAGTAAAAAAAAACAAACAAACCCTTTTGATGACTACATTTTTCAGATTTAAACCTGCACAACACTGGATTCCAATAGATATCATGTAACCTGTGCATCCAACAAGGAAACTCTATAGCCCCGATTCATCAAGACCGGCGATGTTCAAGTCGGTCTTGATGAGGGGGGGTGTTGAAGACCATTCTAATCCATTAAGAGGAGCACACCTTTTAATTAATCAATCAGGGACTAGAGTAAGATTTCTGGCATAAAGAACGCCACAGCTTGTCGTGAATTAGACTAGCTGTGGCATCATGTCCCCGCGACAAGCCTGTCCTGCCTCAGCTTTCCCTATTTTGGCAGAAATGGGTGAAATTGTGTTTAAGTCATGTCTGGCAGGCTCACCGTAGCAAAGGCTAAAAGGAACAAGTATAGTTATATTCTCCCTCCAGCAGCTAACTTCCAGTCACTGGGGCAATACAGGAAGCTGTTATAGTCACCGCTCACTATACAGTGAGCGCTCTGTAATCACTCCCAGACACAAGGATTGAGAGCCAACTCTGCAGGGTATGTGCGCAGAGCAGGCTATCAATCAAATAAAATCCCAAGGTAAAAAACATAATAAGAAAATACCCTGCAGTAAATAAAAAAATAATGCATGAATATAATATAGGCTGCTTAGTTAGTATAATGTTGATCAAAAAACGTAAAAAGGACTGAGACCCGGCTGATGGATACCTTAGCCACGTGAAACAACGTGAATATAATGTCCAGCTCAAAGAAAAGCTGGGTGTCCATTAGCCAGGTCTCAGTCCTTCTCAACCCTTATTTACATGTATGTCACTTGACAAATGGTTAGGTTTTAACACTAGAGGTTAGGACCATCCCGAATAGGGTCACCGTGACGTGGAGGGATGGCTTTTATGTTTTTTTTAATCAAAATTCTGTTAACCAAGTATGCTATATTATTGTCATGCACTATTTCTATTTATTTGCTGCAGAATTTGCTTGTTATATTTTTATATTGGATTTTGTCTGTTTAGTGGCCGATGTGAACATGTGCCTAAACACCAATTTATATTCCAGTTCATTTCTTTAGGTTTTTGTATCAAAGTACTCAATAGTGAGACGTTACTGTAACCACTCCATGCACTGCCCCCACGAGTGGAAAATAGAGGCTGCAGGGAGAATAAAACTTTCTTTTCTCCTGGCAGCCACAGTCACATGTAATTTAAATTCTATTTACCTGCAGATTACTTGTTTATCTGCCAGCAAATATCGTTTCTGGAGGTGACAGGTTTCCTGTAAGATCCATGTATTCAGGAAAACAAAACTAACTAAAATGAATTAGAATAATGTTTGTTTTATTATTCTATAATTATTTGTGCAAAAGTTGAGTTTTTAAGAGAGATATGAACCCTGTAATGATTTATAAGATGGGATTTCTGTCTAAAACTTTTCCCACATTCTGAACATGAAAATGGTTTTTCACCTGTATGAATTCTTAGGTGTTTATTAAGTTGTGATTTCTCTATGAAACATTTCCCACAATGTGAGCATGAAAATGGCTTCTCATCTCTGTGAATTCTCTCATGTTTATTAAGGTTAGATTTCTTTTTGAAACTTTTCCCACATTCAGAACATGGAAACGGTTTTTCTCCTGTGTGTGTTCTCTTATGGGTATTAAGACCTGACTTATTGTTAAAACATTTCCCACATTCAGAGCATGAAAATGGCTTATCTCCTGTGTGAGTTCTCTGATGCTGAACAAGGATTGACTTCTGAGTAAAACTTTTCCCACAAATAAAACATAAAAACGGCTTCTCTCCAGTGTGAGTTCTTTGATGTTTAACAAGAACCGATTTCTGGGTAAAACATTTTCCACATTCAGTGCATGAATATGGTTTCTCCCCTGTATGAATTCTCTGGTGTTCAAGTAGAGCCGATTTCTGGGTAAAACATTTTTGACATTCCAGACATGAGAATGGCTTCTCCCCAGTGTGAATTCTCTGGTGTGTAACAAGATCAGACTTCTGGGTGAAGCATTTCCCGCAAGCAGAGCATGAAAATGGCCTTTCATCACTGTGAATCCTCTTGTGCATGGATAGATTAGAATTCTTTTTAAATTGTTTCCCACATTCAGAACATGGGAATATTTTACCCTCTTGATGGTCTGTACTTGGCTTTGAAATCTGAAATAACTCAGGAGAAGGAAACTCTGAATTGTATTGATCAGCTGATAGGTCTTTGCTGTAGAGGACTGGGGGCATATTGGAAACAATAAAGTGATCTACACAAGAGCTTTGTGAAATATGTTTTTTCTCTACTTTACCATCGGGAGATATAAGAAGGTGACTCTCCCAGGAGCTGGTGTAATCATCTGCTAAGAAAAATAAAGATTTATTATATTCTAAGACTGGACAATGCAGTAGATTTTTTAACATTTTTAACTGGGCTTCATTAGTGTGACCCTGGTAGAAAGAAGACATTCTGGGCCAAATTCTAAGAGAATAAGGAGTTTGTATACTACAACTTTGTCAGCAGTCAATATCGATGGCAGTTTTTCTAATGTGTCCCTACAGGCTTTTTAAGATTGTCTCTATTCTAATGTCAGATAGCAGGTCGGCAGAATACAAGAGGTATAGTATTTGGAAAAGAAGCACAACAGCTTAGCTTGCAAGCACATGATCACTCACCTACAAATTTGCCTACCAAATCTAATGACCAAACTAAGAACAAACTGAAGTGAACTCCAGTTCCTCCAATCTATGACATTTACCCTTAGACACCATCTATTGTCTTAACTCTAAAGGATACTATACACATTAGTTGAAAGTCATCAGGACCGGCCAATCATCCATTGTTTCTGGGTGAAATGTTAAAAGCCAATCCTTCAAGTTTCAGGGGTGATAGGCTGCTGTCAGACATGTTTGACACAGCATTTCTCCCCATTCAGAATACATGAACTCTCAAGACCAGGGATGACACGTATGGAGGAATCAAGTGTGGTAGCTGTACACCAAATAAGAGTTTGGTCAACAACGGTTTCATGGGTATATTCTCCTCTCAGGGGTTCTACTTCGCTGAGTAGGTATCTCTCCAACGTATGCTCCCCCTAAATCGTGCCTTTAGCCACTGGTAATATGCTAGACTATTTCATTTTTTACTACAGAAGCTTTGTCAGTTTCTTCATCCTTTCCTGTTAGAACCTGAACAGTTTACTGAAACCAAAACCAATGTTTAGGACATTATCTATAGAAAGTGTACTATGTAGCACAAGCTCTTCACAGAAAACTATGTTCTCGTTAATCAAGCAAACCAGCCTCTCCATCTACAGTCATGGCCAAAAGTTTTGAGAATGACACAAATATTATATTTTCACATGATCTGCTGCCCTCTGGTTTTTATGTGTGTTAGACAGATGTTATTATCACAGACAGAAATATAATAATTGCAAACATATGAGTAACAAAAGCTTATATTGACAGTTAGAATGAGTTAATGCTGCAAGTCAATATTTGCAGTGTTGACCCTTCTTCTTCAGGACCTCTGCAATTCTCCCTGGCATGGTCTCAATCAACTTCTGGACCAAATCCTGACTGATAGCAGTCCATTCTTGCACAATCAATGCTTTCATTTTGTCTGAATTTTTAGGTTTTTGTTTGTCCACCCGTCTGTTGATGATTGACCACAAGTTCTCAATGGGATTAAGATCTGGGGAGTTTCCAGGCCATGGACCCAAAATCTCTATATTTTGTTCCCTGAGCCATTTAGTTATCACCTTTGCTTTATGGCAAGGTGCTCCATCATGCTGGAAAAGGCATTGTTGATCGCCAAACTGCTCTTGGAGGGTTGGGAGAAGTTGCTCTTGGAGGACATTCTGGTACCATTCTTTATTCATGGCTGTGTTTTTAGGCAAGACTGTGAGAGAGCCGATTCCCTTGGCTGAGAAGCAACCCCACACATGAATGGTTTCAGGATGCTTAACAGTTGGCATGAGACAAGACTGGTGGTAGCGCTCACCTTGTCTTCTCCGAATGAGGCGTTTTCCTGATGTCCCAAACAATCGAAAAGGGGATTCATCAGAGAAAATAACTTTACCCCAGTCCTCAGCAGTCCACTGCCTGTACCTTTTGCAGAATATCAGTCTGTCCATGATGTTTTTTCTGGAGAGAAGTAGCTTCTTTGCTGCCCTCCTTGAGACCAGGCCTTGCTTCAAGAGTCTCCGCCTCACAGTGCGTGCAGATGCACTCACACCTGCCTGCTGCCATTCCTGAGCAAGCTCTGCACTGCTAGTAGCCCGATCCCGCAGCTGAAACACTTTTAAGAGACGGTCCTGGCGCTTGCTGGTCTTTCTTGGGCGCCCTGAAGCCTTTTTGGCAACAATGGAACCTCTCTCCTTGAAGTTCTTGATGATGCGATAGATTGTTGACTGAGGTGCAATCTTTCTAGCTGCGATACTCTTCCCTGTTAGGCCATTTTTGTGCATTGCAATGATGACTGCACGTGTTTCTTTAGAGATAACCATGGTTAACAGTTAGAGAAACAATGATGCCAAGCACCAGCCTCCTTTTAAAGTGTCCAGTGGTGTCATTCTTACGTATTCATGACAGATTGATCTCCGGCCATGTCCTCATCAACACCCACACCTGTGTTAATGGAGCAATCACTGAAAAGAGGTTAGCTGGTCCTTTTAAGGCAGGGCTGAAATGATGTTGAAATGTGTTTTGGGGGATAAAGTTCATTTTCTAGCCAAATATTGACTTTGCAAGTAATTGCCGTTAAGCTGATCACTCTTTATAACATTCTGGAGTATATGCAAATTGCCATTAGAAAAAGTGAAGCAGTAGACTTTGTAAACATTTATATTTGTGTCATTCTCAAAACTTTTGGCCATGACTGTACATCCTCAACTCAAAAAAATAACCCAACTATAAGCAATAACTTAAATAACAATTTGCTTGTATGATATTTTCTTAATTTAACATACATCCAACACTAATGTAAACTTATAACCACCTTTTTACTATAAACACAATATTTGAGTATAGTTTAATGGTTGCTACTTACTTGGGCAAACATCAACAGGAACTTCATCCCCTGTACAAGACTGATGATCCCACACAAAAGTTTGTTCTTCTACAATTGCGTCATCTTTGCTGTTAGGCAGGCCATTACACTGATT
This sequence comes from Oophaga pumilio, assembly GCA_009801035.1. Lineage (NCBI taxonomy): Eukaryota > Metazoa > Chordata > Amphibia > Anura > Dendrobatidae > Oophaga > Oophaga pumilio. Next base: position 127,354 of record VIAB01003907.1, read on the forward strand.
CAGAATGTGAAACAAACAACTAGCATGATATGAAAATATGACATGCCAGTAAACTACATATACATCTCTTATTGTCTTGCTATACATTTAGTTTAAATAATATAATATATTAAAGGACTAGAGTTTCTTACAAAAACTCCACAGATAATTTACCTGATTCTCCCACATGTCATTAATCTCTTCTGAAGAATGTTTGGAATAAAAAAGATTGGAGCTGCCTTCTGGCATGTTTCTCTTACAGGATACATCTGTAAGAAAAGCACATAGATGGTAATGGAATATATTTATTATGTACTGTATGAATGAAAGGTACTTATGGTGTATACATACCTACTTATTTATCCATAGATATTTATGATATATTCACAGATACGAGTCAGACATTTATGGAAATGCCCATGAATATGCTATAAATAAGTAGAATACCCTTAATAATTGCAATAATAAATATTTATATAGCACCAATGCATTTACCAATTAAGAGGATGCATGTATAGTCGAGTCAGACATTACATAGTAAGAAACTGTATATTGTGGTAGATAAATAATAAATTCTTTTAATTTTTTATTTGTAAACTTTAATGAGAAAACAAACAACATTTAATAAACAAGACACTGTTGAAATTATTTCATACATGAAATATTAAGCATGTGCAGAATTGTCAATTATAGGAAACAAGGTGAAAAATATATTATGTTGTTCTGCAAAGTGTCCTACGATCCATTTTTCAACAGGGCAACACAAGGCCGAATGTTGCTCGTACTACAGAACTGTAAGTAGCCCGTGCGTACTAAAAATACTACCATGGCCTGCAGCATCTCTGTACTTGGCTCCCATCAAGCACATCTGGGACGTCATTGGTCGGCAATTGCACAGGATCTGTCAGCAGCGGATCTTGATGATTTGCCCAAGTGCATTCAGCGTGGCAGTACATTCCTTAGACAACAATTAATAACCTCACTGATAGCATGACAAGCCGTGTAACTGCGGGGATTTCTGTGTGTGGCACTCATTTTTTATCTAATATATAAAGCTGAATGTATGTATGTGTGTATGTATGTGGGTATGTTTGTCCGGGATTGGAATCCGCACCGTCGCACTTACGGGCATGAAATTTTGCACGCCCGCACGTCTCGACCCCGAAAGCGTCCTAGGCTATGTTTTGAATCGAAATTTTAACCCCGCGCGTTCCAAATCGCCAAACAATTTTGGCCCTATCTACATAATGGGGAGAAAGCTGAATGCTTGTGTGTATGTCCGGCATAAGAATCTGCATTTACGGGCATGAAATTTTGCACACCCGCACGTCTCGACCCCGGGAGCATCATAGGCTGTGTTTTGAGTCGACATTTTAACCCCACGTGTTCAAAATTGCGCGCGTTAAAAACACACACACGTCTGGTATTTTTATCTTTTAAAAATAAATATCTGATTAATAACCAGCCAACCTACAAGACCAATTTGTTATAAATTTGCCATATAGGGAAATAAGACAGATGTCAGTCACATGAGCTGTATATTATTTGTATGTGTGAGGTAATATATACTGCCAGAGGGGAATGTTTTCTGTTGGCTGGGGAACTTTATGTGGCCTGTTCAAGAGTTGGAAATGCCAAAAATCTGTTCGTCTTTGCACCTGAAGGAAAAACTAAGAATGTCGTTTATCAAAAGGCTCTCGAATAAGGAGTAGAAGATAAATGACTTCACATCACTTGGGCTATTTAATTAATCTGTGTGGAATATCTATGCTGTTGAATATCTGTTGTGAAATGGTTCTATTAGTTTAGTTTTTGCTTTTTAATAATTTGTCTATTTGGTGTGTGATTTTTATGTGCAGAATAAATTTTTGTTAACATAGTCTATTTTGTTACAGCTAACAGCAGTTATTAATTAACCCGGGCGAAGCCGGGTACTACAGCTAGTACTAAATAAATCAAGATGTTTTAAAAGTGTTGTTCCCATTTTTCATTACTTGCATATAAATAACATGTCTCAAACAAACAAGCCCTCATATCCCTATATCAATGGGCTCCTGGAATGTGATTATGATAAAATAAAAAAATTAAAAAAAAGGCTTTTCCCTTACAGCCCAGAATGGGCAAGTCCTTAAGGTCGCATGCACACGTTGCAGATTCGCTTGCATTTTTCCGCGCAGATTTTGCTAAATCCGCAGGTAAAGTGACTTGCGTTTTACATGCGGTTTTAGTGCAGATATAGTGTGGATTTTCCGCGTTTTTTGTGTGGATTTCCCCTGCGGTTTTACACCTGCAGATTTTTATAATGGAGCATGTGTAAAACTGCTGCGGATTCCGCACAAAGAATTGACAAATCCGCAGCATGTGCGTTTTTTTTTCCCATAGCCTAACATTGTACTGTACAGCACCTGCGGTTCTGTAGCAGATCCGCAGGGCCAAATCCACTGCGGATTCACAGCACAATCCGCAACGTGTGCACAGACCTTTAGGCAATGTTTCTCAACACTAGTCCTCAAAAACCACCAACAGGTCAGGTTTTGCACAGGTATTGCACAGGTGATATTTTCATCACCTGCTCAAGCATTAATTCCATCACCTGTGCAATACTAAGGAAATCCTGAAAACATGACCTGTTGGTGGGTCTTGAGAACTGGAGTTGAGAAACACTGCCTTAAGGGGTTAAAATGATTCACATTTTGGATCAATATTTAAAATTTCAATGAAAGAGATGTAAAAAAAACTTGCAACCTGGGTGTAAGGTGTGTTGGTGGAAAAAACAGATATGATATTATGGAAAACAAGATGAAACCCAATTACAGTCGCTCGCACTCTAATAGCTGTCAGGCCACAGATATTTGATAGTACTCACCGGAAATGATATCTACAGCATCTTCCTCCTCCTTACAAAGCTGATCACCCCATACATGCCCTTCATCTTCTACGATTGATTCGGTTTTAGTATTAGTCAGATATTTACACTGATAAAAGGGTAAAACAATAAACGCACAATTCAGCAGACAGTTGAACCAAACAGGCAAAACAATAAAATAAAAACAAATATTTATAGCATTTGGTGAGATCCAGGCTCCATCTACCTGTTGGTGGTCTGCAAAATCCTGGGGATAGAAAGGACTGAGACATCTCTGTTGTGCATTTCTCTTACTTGGTTCATCTGTAGCAAGTAGACATGACATACAGTTATTGAAAACATTCTTCACAATCTCTCGCTCCCATGTAACCAAAAATCTCCTCTTACATGTTGAAGAGAGGGGGTGGTGATTGTCAACCATGATGTCCTCATACAGATCCTTTCTTCCTTCTATGTACTCCCACTCCTCCATGGAGAAATAGACGGCGACATCCTGACACCTTACAGGAACCTGATGTACATAATGAGCCATCATCAAACAGTCACTTCCCTCCTTGGTCTTACTATATAATGTCCCAGAGCTCCTCACCTCTCCAGTCAGCAGCTCAATGATTTTGTTGCTGAGTTCAAGGATCTTCGCCTCATTGTTTCGCTCCCATATTAAAGAGTGGGGTGTAGGCACTGTAATAGGGCTCCTGCTGCAACATTTTGTGTCAGGAGGCTGATTTTTGGTTGCCAAATACTCATCAGATATCTTCCTTACCATTGTGTAATCCTATGTAATTGAGAAATGCACTATCACCACAATGCACAAATTCAAAATGCCTCAACCACCCATTGGTACTAGTAACAGAGGTAATAGTGATGCAGGAACAATACACTGAACCCCCCACCTCTTTGGTCATGTCCCAGGGATTGTTCACTGTTTTATTAACCCCTTAACGACCGCCAATACGCCTTTTAACGGCAGCATTTAAGGGTACTTATGCCTCAGCACCACTATTTAATGGTGCTCGCTGAGAAATAAGTGCAAAGCGCCTACCCCCAGTGTCGGAATATCTCCGGGGTCTCGGCTTCCCCAGAGAACATGATTTAGGTCGGTTTTTAACTACCCCAGTGTTGCAATCGCCGTTATTAACGGAATAACGGTGACTGCAAAATTTTAAAAAAGGCCAATTTCCCATTTAATTTCTCTCTCCTCTGATGTGATTACACATCAGAGGAGAGAGAAATGGGTGCCCCGGTACCTGTGGTGTCTCTGGACCCCCCTGCATTCCCCGGCGTCTTCTTCCGGGAAGAAAATGGTGGGCACATGCGCAGTGCGCACTCCGAGATCTGCCAGCCGGCACCCGGCAACAGTAGGACATTTTTCCTATTGGTTCATTTTGATAACTGTGATACACCCTATCACAGTGCTAAAAATAAAAAAAAAGTAAATCAACCCCCCCTTTATCACCCCCATAGCTAGGTAAAAATTATAAAATAAAAAAAATGTATTTATTTCCATTTTTCCATTAGAGTTAGGGTTGGGCTAAAGTTAGGGTTGGGCTAAAGTTAGGGTTAGGGTTGGGGCTAGGGTTAAGGTTGGGCTAAAATTAGGGTTGGGGTTGGGAATACGGTTAGGGTTGGGATTAGAGTTGGGGGTGTGTTAGGGTTAGGTTTGTGCTTAGGGTTATGGTTAGGGTTGGGATTAGGGTTAGGGGTGTGTTGGGGTTAGGGTTGGAGTTAGAATTGGGGGGGTCCACTGTTTAGATAAATCAGGGGGTCTCCAAACGCATCATGGTGCCATCATTGATTCCAGCCAATCTTACATGCAAAAAGTCAAACAGTGCTTCCTCTCTTCTGAGCCCTGCCATGCGCCCAAAGAGTGGCTTTCCCCCATAAACGGGGTATTGGCGTACTCAGGAGAAATTGAACAACAAATTTTGTGGTCCATTTTCTCCTGATACCCTTGTGAAAATAGAAAAAAATTGGTTCCAAAGTAAACGTTTTGTGAAAAAAGTAAAATGTTAATTTTTTCCTTCCACATTGCTTTAGTTCTCGTGAAGAACCTTGAAGGGTTAATAATCTTCTTGAATGTGGTTTTGTGCACCTTAAGGGGTGCAGTTTTTAGAATGGTGTCACTTTTGGATATTTTCTGTTATATTGACCCCACAAACTCACTTCAAATGTGAGGTGGTCCCTAAAAAAATGGTTTTGTAAATTTTGTTGGAAAAATGAGAAATCGCTGGTCAACTTTTAACCCTTATAACATTCTAACAAAAAAAAATTATGTTTCCAAAATTGTGCTGATGTAAAGTTGGTATGTGGGAAATGTTATTTATTAACTATTTTGTGTGACACCACTCTCTGATTTAAGGGTACAAAAACTAAAAGTTTGAAAATTACAACATTTTCAAAATTTTTGCCAAATTTCCGCTTTTTTCATTAATAAATGCAAGTTATATCGAAGAAATCTTACCACTAACATGTAGTACAATTTGTCACGAGAAAAAAAAATCTCGGAATCACTGGGATCCATTGAAAAATATTTAGAGTTGAGAGTCCTCAGTGGGTGATACCTTTTAATGGCTAAGGCCGGGATCACACATGCGAGTAAATCGTCCGACACTCGCATGTCAAATCCCAGCTCTGGCGCCAGCACTCGGGTGTGGAGTGCGCGGCTGCATATAACTACACGCGAGTGTCGGACGATTTACTCGCATGTGTGATCCCGGCCTAACTGAAAAGATGGTAACAAATTGCAAGCTTTCAAGACTACTCAGGTCTCTTCATCAGGCTAAACTAATACAAAATCTGAAGAATCACATATTTATACACCACACAGCACAGTACAGGTCATTAATATTATTAGCATAGAAAACATCTTCAGTACAGATATCAGTGATGTGTTATGACAATTTCCACAATACTTTACCTCACCAGAAACCAAGTGGATGATTTCGAGGGTAAGTTTTAATATTTTTTCAGACATCATGTTTCTGTCCTTGTCCACAGACTTTGGGTCACTCAGGAAAGGGACCATTATCTCATGGAGAATCCTATGTGTAAACAGTGAATAAAAAAAAATTGTTTTTTACAGGACATCACATATTTAAATGGCGGTCCAATACCTATAATACCCTTTATAAATACTAATCTTTAAGCCCTAATCATTTATAAAATAAAATTCCCTACACTTACTAAATTCCTTAAAAGGAAACGTCAAAGTAAGTAAAGTTAAAAAAAACACACATAGGAAATAACAAAACAGGGAGAAGTGAAGGGAATTTATTAATAAAGCTGAATACAAAATTGGTTTGGGCTTAAAAGGAATCTGTCATCACATTTAACCTATCTAAAATATTAACATGGGCATTCAGGTTATAGACTGCTAAATACAGTCCTATCTGTGTGTCTCATATCAGATGCCTTGTTCTTTTTATGAAATCATCTTTTATCACTTTATATAAATGAACTCTTCCAGGCTCTGGGGAGGATGTTGTTGTCATGATTGGCTGCAGCAGCCGAGAAGCGGCCCAGCCCATAATCGCCCCCACGCTGACCGACCACCTCGGCGTGGGGCGGGCGTCCCCCGGGGACGCAATATGGACCCTCCATACCGCAGAGGGGGACCCGGGCCTACCCGAACTAGGGAAGGGCAGAGACCGGGGTTCTGTGGCAGCTGAGCATGTGGACAAGGAAGAGACACGTAGAACTTGATTACACCGCACAACTTCAGGTATAGAGGAAATAAAGTTTACTAAAGTAATAAAGTAAAGACACACAGTACATAAATCAAACATGACTATGCCAGGCTCCCGATTCCACACCTCCCAGAAGGGTACCACCCAGAGGACCCCAAGGCACCAACGGATCACCACGGCACACATAGGTGGGACATCAGGACACAGGCATGACATCAGGGTACATGAGGTCATCAGGACGCGGGCAAAACATCAGGTTACATGAGGTCATCAGGACACAGACAGGACACACGAGGACATCAGGATCACGAACTCAGGAACACAAACTGGACCTCAGGAACATGGACACAGGAACATGGAATCAGGAACAAGGACCGGACATCAGAAACAAGGATTGGACATCAGAAACACGGACTGGACATCAGGAACACGGACTGGATCTCAGGAACACGGACTGGATCTCAGGAACATGGACTGGATCTCAGGAACATGGACCGGACATCGGGAACACGGACTGAGGAACATGGAATCAGGAACACGGACCGGACATCAGGAACACGGAATCAGGAACATGGACTGGACATCAGGAACACGGACACAGGAACACGGACTGGATCTCAGGAACACGGACTCAGGAACACGGACTGGACAACAGGAACAAGGACGGGACATCAGGAACACGAACTGGACATCAGGAACACAGACACAGGAACA
>VIAB01003908.1:32477-45597 GCA_009801035.1 Oophaga pumilio
AGCGGGAGCGTTTAGTGTGGCAGTACCTTAACTGTACAGCACAAGCGCATAAGAACTTCTTATATCTTTACAGCCCTAACTCTCTCCCTACTGATAAACAGCAACCTCTCCCTACTGTTAAGATCGGCAGAAGTAAAATGGAGGTCGGCAGTCAGGGCTTTTATAGACAATATGACGCCCCCAAAGCAAGCCAATCACTGCAATGACCTTGTCTACGATGGTGGTGGACGCTGCACATGTTATCTCGTTGCCCACAGTGTACATCCTTACTCATTGGCTGAAAAAAAGGCACCTGCAAGCATACTGGGAAATCTGACTTTGGGGCTCGTTTTGCCGACCGCATGGCCGACTTCACGCTATGGTTGGGTTTCAGTCGGTGAAACCTGACTTTGGCAAAAGTCGGCGACTTATGAATCTGGCCGACCTGTTTCGCTCAACTCTAGCAGTGACCCATGCTGCAGCTAGGGGGCACGGTATGTGCTCCTCAAGATATGCATGGAGGTGTGATTATGATGGTGAGATAGTGACCGGCATAATCGTGAATGGCCGGTATGTGTTGCAGAAGTCTTCTGTGCTGTAAGCCAGTAATGTTGTTCTGGGACTTGTAGTCCCACAAGAGTTGTGTTTACTTTGCTAGGGTGGCTTACAGGGTTAGTCAGAGAGCTTGGCGGGACTGGCTAACCACACATACACCACCCACTTGTGGTTGTGAGTGTGAGGACCTGAAGTGAGGTCATGACCATATGATCCATACCTCACCTCTGGGTGTGGTTACAAGCTATGTAGTGGAGGTGTGTTTGGCACATAGAGAGAGTGTCTGGGAGTCTGTCAGAGTGTGGACAGACTTCCATGTGTCCAGGCGGGACACTACAGCGTGGTCTGTGTGCAGTGAAGAAGTCTTCCTGCATGTGTGGCTCCAGACCAAACCTGCTTGTTGGACATCGCACAGCCTAAGGAGTGCTGGATAGTCTGAGCCAGAGGAAGGAAGGTTTGTGAGATACCTCCTAAGTGGATGGTCCGGGAACCGTGAGTTATGCTGACAGGGGTCAGTGAGAGACTGTACTTGTGCTATGTTATGGGATACCTCGGAAGATAAGACGCATCTGGGAACCTGTGCAGCCAACACCAACAGGTAATGGACAGGAGTCCGAGTTATGCTGGCCAGGGTCAGTGAGAGACTGTGTATTTCCTATAGAGCTGACTGGTTAACGGATATTGTACTGGTGGCTGTATACTATTTGGCTCCTGAGGTGCAGTTTATGCTGTTTATTAATAAGCCGAATGGACTGTGTTTTACCCTGCGTGTCCCATCGTATGCCTCCGCAACCAGCAAAGCAAGTGTCCCCAAACCCGCGCAGTGAGCGCTGCACTACAGAGGTTTTCAATGTTTAGGCACTTCAGAGTCTCTACAAATGCGGCATGGTGTCCACTCTCGATTCCTGCCGTTTTTGTGTTCAAAAGGTCAAGCGGTGCTCCTTCTTTTCCGAGCCCTGCCGTGCCCCCAAATAGTAGCATTCCCCCACATATGTGGTAGCATCAGGGCCGCCATCAGGGCATTACTGCCTTTACTGCTGTATGGGGCCCTGTGAACAGCAGTACAGAAGGGGGCCCGCAGGTCAGGGGTCCCGCTCCTGTGCTTCTAGTCATCGGGCCCCAAGTGCTGCCTGTGCGCTGCGGTTGGGCCTGCGGCGCACACATCAGCAGAGCCGCCATAGCGGCCGAAAGCTACACGTGAAAGAGCTGAAGGACCTGTGGTGACGTCATCATTATCACAGGCCTTCACCATTTATCAGCTCCGCCCCTGATCACATGACGATGACGTCACCACAGGTCCTTCCGTTCACACAGCAGCAGCTGCATCTTCGCCGCAGGAGCGCGGCCAGGTAAGAAGAAAGTTTTTTTTTTCATTTTAAATTATTATTGAAAGCCGCAATATGTTTCCCCAGCAGGGTGGAGACACACAGGGGCAGAATAGAGACACGGGGGCAGGATGAAGGCAAGGGGCAGATTCAAGACACTGGTCAGATTGGCGACACGTGCAGATTGGAGAAACGGGCAGAATGGAGACACTGGGGAAGAATGGAGACACGGGCAGATTGGAGACACGGGGCAGATTGGAGACACGGGGCAGAATGGAGACACGGGGGCAGAATGGAGACACTGGGGCAGAATGGAGACACTGGGGCAGATTGGAGACACAAGGGGCAGAATGGAGACACTGGGCCAGAATGGAGACACGGGGCAGAATGGAGACACGGGGCTGAATGGAGACACACGGGGTAGAATGGAGACATGGGGTAGAATGGAGACACGTGGTAGAATGGAGACACACGGGGTAGAATGGAGACACAGGGCAGGATGGAGACAAGGGGCAGATTGGAGACACAGGGCAGGATGGAGACAAGGGGCAGAATGGAGACAAGGGGCAGAATGGAGACACGGGCAGAAAGTAGACACTGGGGCAGAATGGAGACACAGGGGCAGAATGGGAGACAAGGGAAAAATTGGAGACACACAGGGGCAGAATGGAGGCACGGGGCAGGATAGAGACACTGGGGCAGAATGGAGACACTGGGGCAGAATGGAGACACGGGGCAGATTGCAGACACTGGGCAGAATGGAGACACGGGGCAGAATGGAGACACGGGGTAGATTGGAGACATGGGGCAAAATGAAGACAAGGAGCAGAATGGAGACAAGGGGCAGAATGAAGATACTGGGCAGAATGGAGACACGGGGCAGATTGGAGACACGGGACAGAACGGAGACACAGGGGAAGGATGGAGACACAGGGCAGAATGGAGACAAGGGGCAGATTGGAGACACGGGGGCAGATTGGAGACAAGGGGCAGATTGGAGACATGGGGCAAAATGAAGACAAGGGGCAGAATGGAGACACGGGGCAGAATGAAGACAAGAGGCAGAATGGAGACAAGGAAAGAATGGAGACAAGGGGCAGATTGGAGACTCAGGGCAGATTGGAGACAAGGGGCAGAATGAAGACAAGGGGCAGAATGGAGACGGTGCAGAATGAAGACAAGTGGCAGAATGGAGACAAGGGGCAGAATGGAGACAAGGGGCAGAATGGAGACACTGGGGCAGAATGGAGACAAGGGGCAGAATGGAGACACGGGCAGAATGGAGACACGGGGCAGAATGGAGACACGGGGCAGAATAGAGACACAGGGGCAGAATGGGAGACAAGGGAAAGATTAGAGACACACAGGGGCAGAATGGAGGCACGGGGCAGGATTGGAGACACTGGGGCAGAATGGAGGCTCAGGGCAGGATGGAGACACTGGGGCAGAATGGAGACACGGGGCAGATTGCAGACACTGGGCAGAATGGAGACACTGGGGCAGATTGGAGACACGGGGCAGAAAGGAGACACGGGGCAGAATGGAGACACAGGGCAGGATGGAAACACGGGGCAGATTGGAGACACGTGGGCAGAATGGAGACACAGGGCAGATTGCAGACACTGGGCAGAATGGAGACACTGGGGCAGATTGGAGACATGGGTCAGAAAGGAGACACAGGGCAGAATGGAGACACAGGGGAAGGATGGAGACACAGGGCAGATTGGAGACACGGGGCAGAATGGAGACACGGGGGCAGAATGGAGACACTGGGGCAGAATGGAGACATGGGGCAGGTTGGAGACACGGGGCAGATTGGAGACACGGGGCAGAACAGAGATACGGGGGCAGGATGGATACACTGGGGCAGAATGGAGACACGGGCAGAATGGAGACACTGAGGCAGAATGGAGACACGGGGCAGATTGGAGACATGGGGCAAAATGAAGACAAGGGGCAGAATGGAGACAAGGGCAGAATGAAGATACGGGGCAGATTGGAGACACGGGGCAGATTGGAGACACAGGGCCGAACAGAGACACAGGGGCAGGAGGGAGATACAGGGCAGAATGGAGACAAGGGGCAGATTGGAGACACGGGGCAGATTGGAGACAAGGGGCAGATTGGATACATGGGGCAAAATGAAGACAAGGGGCAGAATGGAGACAAGGGGCAGAATGAAGACACAGGGCAGAATGGAGACACAGGGCAGAATGAAGACAAGGGGCAGAATGGAGACACTGGGGCAGAATGGAGACACTGGGGCAGAATGGAGATACGGGCAGATTGGTGACACGGGGAAGAATGGAGACACAGGGGCAGAATGGGAGACAAGGGGAAGATTAGAGACACACAGGGGCAGAATGGAGGCACGGGGGCAGGATTAGAGACACTGGGGCAGAATGGAGACACGGGGGCAGGATGGAGACACCGGAGGGATTGGAGACAAGCGGCCAAATGGGGAACAAGGCCCCGAATGGGAGACAAGGGGCCGAATGGGAGACAAGGGGCAGGATGAGAGACACTAAGGCAGGATGAGAGACACTGGGGCAGAATGGGAGACACATGGTGCAGGATCATGGGGCAGGATGCATACGATGGAGACAGAAGGGGCAGGATCATAGGACAGATTGGGCAGGATGGAGAGATCATATGGGGCAGGATAAACATCACATGGGGCAGAATGGATAATCATGAGGGCAGGATGGGAGAACATATGGCTGGAGTCAGGAATGAGACACATGGGGGCCAGGATGGGGGGATATTATTACCATAGGGGCTAATTAAGGGATATTATTACTGCAGTGATGTATTTATTTTATTTTTTGAGTATACTGTTTTAAATGGGGGGGCGGTCCTGTTACTGTGAAGAGTGACACTGTCGCCTTTTTTGCTACATCTGGTGTAGTTTAGAATTTGGGGAAAAAATGAAGTAATTTGTTCTGCAAGTGGAGATATAGATAACTGTGTTATTTCCTGCAGAGACTAGCTGTGGCTGGAAGAAATGACAGAAGAAGTGACGGCGGTCTGTGCTGGATGAAAGATGAAAAGCGAAGATGAAGGACTTCACCTAGAGACCTCACTGGTGAGTCAGTGTATTATCTGTACACTGACACTATACACTGTATACTATATACAGCAGTCCTGTGTATAATGTCACCAATGATCACTGTAGTAAAATGTACACTGATACTATATACAAAGCTCCTTTGTATAATGTCACCAGTGATCACTGTATTACCTGTACACAGACACTGCATACTAAGTACAGATCTCCTGTGTATAATGGCACTTATGGTGATATTAGTTTTGTGCTTTTTTTTTTATTAATGATTAGTATTGTAGTATTCAGTGTTGTGAATATGCTGGATGCGGCTTCTGAGCTGGGGTTCCCTCCGGTGGTTGCTGAGGGTAATGAACTGATTAATGAATGGCCTTCAGCTGGCACTGAACGGTAGGATATAAGTGGCCTGAGTTCCCAGCAGCCTTGCCGTTATCAATTGTTCTTCTGGTCTTGTTTGAAGCACTGCTAGGTTCCTGCTCTCCTTCAGATATGTGTTTGCTGTTTTTTTTCCTGTTTGATTTTCATTGGTGGTTTGCTGCTTGCAGTGGACTGCAGCCTGTCCCCTTTTGGGGGTCTGGCGCTGCAATTGTGCTCCGTTTTTGTCTGCACTTTTGCTTTGCTCCTTTGTTACTTTTTATTTGCTGAATAGCGTTTGTTCCACCAGAGATCTGATTTAGGTGGATGAGATCGTGTGATCTCAGGTTTTTTGGCAATCAGAAGTGTTGGTATTTTTTAAGGGTTTTTGTTGGATTGCAGTCAGAATTCTTTCCTGTACTTTTCTGTCTAGACAGATTGGGCCCCAGCGTTTGCTCATTCTATTTTCTGTCTGTGTCCGTGCTTTCTTCTTGTCTAACCGCCATTACATGTTTGGAGGCTTCCTATTTTCTTTGGGGATCTGCTCCGGGGCAGATAGCTTTCATCTTTCTGCCTTTAGGTGTAGTTATCTCTCAGGCTATGATGAGGCGTCTAGGATCAACGTAGGAACGCTCCACGGCTACCTCTAGTTGTGTGGTTAGTTCAGGTTACTGCAATCCAATAGGTTCCAGCCTCTCTGGTGTATTACCGTTTTTGCTATTTCTCCTCAGTTACCGAAACATAACAATTCAGTCTCTATGTGGTGGTAATATGTTGTCCGGCAATGTTGTGGCAGTATTTGTTACATGTATGTGCATTCGGTCACGATGTGGTGGTGATATGTGGTTTGGTCATGTTATGGTGGTATTTGTCCCTTGTATGTGCTATTATTCGGTCACTGTGGTGGTAATATGTGGTCTGGTCATGCTGTGGGGTGTGGCGGTATTTGTCCCTTGTATGTGGTATTATAGGTCACTATGTGGTGGTAGTATGTTGTCCGGCAATGGTGTGGCAGTATTTGTTCCTTGCATGTGCTATTATTCGGTCACTGTGTGGTGGTAATATGGTGTCTGGTCATGGTACGGTGGTATTTGTCCCTTGTATGTGATATTATTGGTCATTTTAAAAATTGAAAAATAAATAAAAATATACCTAAATTGTATTGAATATTTTAATAAATGATTAATAGGATAGAGTAGAGCTCGGCCAAAAGAGTCTACCTTGTCGTGGTGGCGGCTTAAAAAATCTTGGCCAAAACAAGAGCTGCAGGCTATATGTGTGATCTTGTGATTAGAACTGTTAATGTGTGATTGGTGAGAAGTGGAGTTTTTCCAAGAGAGAGCGGTGGTACTGTTGACAGTTTGAGGGGTGGAGGTAGGGCTGGGGTGGAGCCTGGGCGGAGTCTCAAGGGGGCCCCGAAAAATTTGCCAGTATGGGGCCCTGAAATTCCTAGTGGTAGTCCTGGGTAGCATCGTACTCAGAAAAAATTGTACAACAAATTTTGGGGTTCATTTTCTCTCAAGAGTAACAAGAGAAATTGGACCCCAAAAGTTGTTTTGCAATTTGTCCTGAGTATGTCGATACCCCATATGTGGGGGTAAACCACCGTTTGGGCGCACAGCAGAGCTCGGTAGGGAAGGAGCACCGTTTGACTTTTTCAACGCAGTATTGGCTGGAATTGAGATCAGACGCCATGTCGCATTTGGAGAGCCCCTGATGTGTCTAAACCCCCCTCAGGCGAACCTCCTGAGGAAGAGACGAAACGCGCGTTGAGGCGCTTGGGGGACGCCACACTTGACCCACCTCTCATGTAAGTGCAGTTTGTGACTTGGCACATGCTGATGATTTGCTTATGTTAGCTGAGGTAGCACTAGCAGCACATGAAACGGTCAATTCTCAGCATTTTTATCTGCACTTTTTTACATGGGAAGTATTGGTATATGTGTTGGATAGCTGTCCCTATATTAAGATGGCAGCAGCCTGTTGTAATTTGTAATTTGTTCTATGAATATTTATGTGATTTTGTACTATATATTGATTGTCTTTTCTGACTACAATAAAGAAACTATTTTTATTGGCACTTTATACTGTTAAGTAATTTTGTGGTTTGAAATTTATTAGTTTATGTGCCTGGAGCTGTATGTGTAAGGGATAAGGTATTATATATTATAAATTAACAGCAGCGAACTAGCTACCTCTATCTCATTTATAGAAAAGACAAATGTAATTTCATGTGTGTACTGACCCAAACAAGAAAATTATTCTGGGTACCACTTCTCCTCTGCCTAAATGTAAAATTGTTTTCTTGTTCTTTCTAATGAATATTTCTTTTCTAGAGCAAATGAAGATGTAAGGGGTGTACAAGGACTAGTTTGTGCCCCCACTCCCCTTGCCCGTGTTTCTACATCCCTGAGAAGTTGGTACCTTTAATATGTCTTATAATGCTGCTGTAGTGTACAGTATGTCCGATATATGTTATGTGTATTATAATATTGCTATGCTGATTTAGCTAGTTGTAGGATTTAGATTAGCCCACTAGAAAGGGCACAATAGAATAGAGTAAGTTAGGAATTTGATAGACCAATAGGGTTTAGCTAATTAGGAGAGGCTAACTGGGTGTAAGTTAGAGAGCTTCCTGAGTTTAGTCAGTGGGGGCTGGGAGCCCAGACAGGGCAGTTGTGCCCCGCAACGTTGAAGCTGAAGATCTCAGTTTGTCCAGGGCCTAGGAGCTAAAGGTTACCCAGGAAGTGAAGGAATACAGGGCAGCATCAACATGGTGGCAGCTAATTACGTGGGATCAACTCCAAATTTCCGGAGCGAAACAGACAGGGGACTCCTGAAGCGAGTTAGGCTGGCCAGACAAAGCGCTGCGGTCATGAAGGTGACGGTTCAACCCTGTGATATTCTTGAAGAAGTGAAGGACAGCACAGGGAAAGGAAATGCTATACTTTGTGAAGAATCTTGTGCTGTACCTGTGACTGAACTGGATGAGCTGAGTAAACAACTGAGTAAAGTTGTCTGTTTGAAACTGAAACTGGACTCTGCCTGTCATTGAGTGCAGATAAAAGGGAAGAAACCCTGGCAGACCAGAGAGGACCCTGACGGACAGGAGAGAGGACTAAAAGGTATGCTGCAGCAGAGACAATGTATTTATGTGACGGGAGGCCAGGGTGCGATAAAGCAGCCACCGTTAGCCACGACTACAGCCATCGCCCCCCCGTTACAAAGAAAGAATACATTTTCTATTTCTATACTCAGAATAATGACTTTGAACATCAACCTATGTCTGACAACTTTATTCTCAGATGACAGAAATAATTATAGAGTATAATTATAGTTCATAACTTGATACCTAAAGACACCAACACATTCCTGAATCAAAATTATTGCTGAAAACAGGAAGAATTTCACATCACCCAAAGTCTAATATAAATTAAGCTTAGAATAATTTATTATTTTAATGTTGAATGATGGTTACAGACATAATATCACCGGTATGTAAGTCCCCTTCTTGCCGCAACAACAACTCTGACCTGTAAAGGATTCTTCAAGTTTTAAACAATTTGTGATAAAGTAACTTTTCTGTGAAAATCGATCAGATAGGCTAGACCAGAAGTGGGCAATTAAATTTCCTGAGGGGTCACATGAGAGACCGTGACTGTTGTGGAGGGCCAGACCATCAGGCTGAAATTAATTCTGCTCAATATTATTATTATATTAATTCTCATTATTTATATTAATTGTATCACTTAATATTGAGCAGAATTAAGTATGCTGACATCCACCTATTTCCCTTATGAACCTTCACAGAGCTCCCTATATACAGTGGGTACAGAAAGTATTCAGACCCCTTTAAATTTTTCACTCTTTGTTTAATTGCAGCCATTTTGTAAATTCAAAAAAGTTCATTTTTTTTCTCATTAATGTACACTCTTCACCCCATCTTGACTGAAAAAAAACAGAAATGTAGAATTTTTTTGAATATTTATTAAAAAAGAAAAACTGAAATATCACATGGTCATAAGTATTCAGACCCTTTGCTCAGACACTCATATTTAAGTCACATGCTGTCCATTTCCTGGTTATCATCCTTGAGATGGTTATACTTCTTTTTTGGAGTCCAGCTGTGTTTAATTAAACTGATAGGACTTGATTTGTAAAGGCACACACCTGTCTATATAAGAGCTCACAGTGCATGTCAGACCAAATGAGAATCATGAGGTCAAAGGAACTGGCCAAGGAGCTCAGAGACAGAATTGTGGCAATGCACAGATCTGGCCAAGGTTACAAAACAATTTCTACAGTACTAAAGGTTCCTAAAGGCACTGTCACACTTAGCGATTGCACTAGCGATCACGACAACGACACGACCTGGCGAGATTGTTGGTGCGATCGCTATGTGGTCGCTAGTAGCTTCCAAACACAGATCTCATCAGAGATCAGCGATCTGTATAACGACCTCTGTGGTCGTTGGGAAAACCTAGTCCCGCCTGCGACGCTGGTAAAGTCGTTCATAAAGGGTGTCACACTCAGCGATTTAGGCTCACCAGCGGGACACCAACGACCAAAAAACGGTTCAGAACGTTCATAAGCGATCAGCGACATCGCAGCAGGGGCCACATCGCTGCTACATGTCACACACAGCTGCGTCGCTAACGAGATCGGTACTGCGTCATAAAATCTCTGACGCTTTAGCGATCTCGCTTAGTGTGACAGTACCTTAAGGGTATGTTTCCACTTTCCGTATTGCCAGTACTTTGAACGCAGCGGAAAGCCCGCTCCGCCCAAAGTACCGCCCCCCTTTCTACTCGCGGTGATTCCGCAAGTGTTTATTGAACACATGCGGAATCACCGCATCATATCCATACACTGTATTATTTATCTTGTGGAGACGGAGCATCTCCACAAGATAAATAGACATGCTGCATTCTATAAAGATGCGCCGCATGTCCGGATTCGTGGGTGTGTCACCGGCGTTTTAGTATGCATAGTGGAGATGGGATTTCTTCAAATCCCCTCCACTATGCTGTAACATCTGGACGCTGCTGATTAAACGCTGCGGCTGTATGCAGCGTTCAATCCGCAGCTAATCCGGATGTCTTTCGGACAGTGGAAACATACCCTAAGAGCACAGCGGCCTCCATAATCCTTAAATGGAAGAAGTTTGGGACCATCTGAAGTCTTCCTTGACCTGGTCATCCAGCCAAACTGAGCAATCATGGGAGAAGAGCCTTGGTGAGAGAGGTAAAGAAGAACTGCAAGATCGCTTTGTCTGAGCTCCACAGATGCAGTAGGGAGAAGGGAGAAAGTTCCATATATACAGTGTGAGCTTCACATAGCCTCCTATATACAGTGTGAGACCCACATAGCCTCCTATTTACAGTATGAGCCCCTCATAGCCTCCATATATACAGTGTAAGCCCCACATAGCAATATATCGCATACACATGAAAAAAAAACACCACATACTTAAATTGCTCCTGTTTCCCCAGCATTCTGCTCCTGTCTCCTGTGCACTGAGCTTAAGCAGCAGCGCAATGAAATATATATCACGTCTGCTGTTTCACACACTGATGGTGGAAAATGGAGCCGACATCACTATCTCCAGCAATGTATTCACCAATACGGTGGCAGCGGATGGTGAGCGGATGTGCAGTATGTGAGACACTGTTTCAGCCATTCGGCTGTCTCGACCCGTGGCCGGACTGGAACTGGCAGAAAGTAAGATGTGGCACGTGGGCCACAGCTTGAGTAGGTCTGGGATAAACTATGCTTCCTACATGTATCACTGAGCTTTGGGAACCTATGACATTGTAGCAGTTCACAAGATGACTTCCCTGGACCACTTCACTTTTCCAAAGTACAACCACAATAGCTGTTATTTTGAAAATACCACAGGTCTGTGACTAAAAAACTGTTTGATTATTTTCATATAATTTCCATGTATTTTGGTGTTTTGATAACGAAAAAGAATTGAAACAAATCCTAAACGTCAGGACTTGCCACAAACCTATAGGTTCTTCTGCAAACTATGGTGTGAATCATTGGCAGGCAGCTTATTTTCTTTCCCCATTAACATTAATAGGAACTGTGTGATTGACTGGTGACAGTCAGGTGGTTAGTAACATAATGAAAGGTCCTTAACTCCTTATGCTTTCAAGAAACTTGGATTGGAATTTCATTCATCAACCGTGTTTCCCCAAATTAGCATTATGACTTTGCGGATGTGTATTAATTCGCCTGACCGTTTCTGTTTTATTTGTAGTAAATATACAGTGTTGAATCAACAGCTGAATATTACAGACTTTGTGAAAAAGTATACTTCGCATACATCGGAATAAAACTTGGATATCAAGATAAAGTTTGGGCGCCTCATAAAGTGTGCAAATGGTGTGTTGAGGACTTCTGAAATTGGTTCAAGGGTAAGAAAAAAGCTTTCCATTATACGATTCATATGTTATGGCAAGAGCAAAAGAACTATAGTGATGACTGTTACTTTTTTTTGTTCATGCAATGTGAAAGGGTATAATTCCAAATGGAAGCATTCCATTTCATACCCCAATCTTCACACAGCAATTCGTCCCAACCCCCATGGCACAAATATACTAGTACCCAAGGCCCCTGCTACCTTGGAAGAGATACCTAGCTCCAATGAAGGTGGAATCATACCTGAGCCAGATGACAAATCAAGTTCTGACTGATGATGATACAAAACCAACATTTTTTCCCAGGAGGAGATGAAGGTTTTAGTAAGAGACTTGAATCTTCCCAAAGATGCCGCTGAGTTACTCGGATCAAGACTCAAAAGCAGGAATTTAATGTTACCAGGAGTGTCTTTTTAAGGTTCAGACATTGTGAAAAGGAGTTCGTTCCTTACTTTACCCAGGAAAACAAGTTGGTTTATTGCATCGATGTTGAAGGTTTGATGGGTCAATATAAAATCCCATATGATTTAGCGCAATGGCGTCTTTTTATAGATTCTTCAAAAAGAAGTCTCAAAGAAGTTTTACTCCATAATGGCGGTTTTTACTCTTCCATCCCTGTAGGTCATTCCTTGCACTTGAAGGAAACGTATGAGAACTTGTAATTGTTTCTTCGTAAACTTAAATATAAAGACCATGGTTGGCAAGTGTGTGGGGATTTGAAGGTCTTGTGCATGCTGCTTGGGCAACAAGCTGGGTATACCAAATACCCTTGTTTTTTGTGTCTGTGGGACTGTCGAGATGGACAAAATCACTAGACCAAGAAGAATTGGCAGCCGAGTGTGCTCACAGTCAGTGAAAAAAATGTCCTCCAAGAAACTTTGGTACTTCCCTATAAAGTTCTTCTACCACCTCTCCGCATAAAATTGGGCTTGATGACCAATTTGTAAAATCACTTCCGAGAGATGGGGAATGCTTCACATACTTGGTCACCAAGTTTCCAAGCCTCTCGGAGGCAAAATTGAAGAAAGGTGTGTTTGTCAGACCTGATATTAGAAGGCTTAAAGCTGAAAAAGAGTGTCAATACCATGACGGATCCTCAAAAAGAAGGGTAGATTGCATTTAAAGAGGTTGTAAAGAAATTTTCAGGCAATAAAAAAGATCCTGACTACAAAAAGATCGTTGGATGAATGCTGAAAGCATTTCAAGCTTTAGGTTGCCTGATGAGATTGAAAGTGCATTTCCTCCATTCCCACCTTGACTACTTTCCTGAAAATGTGAGAGCTGTGAGTGAAGAGCAAGGTGAACGATTCCACCAGGACACTAAAGAGATGGAAAGAATATACCAATGAAAATAGAGCATTACAATGATGGCAGACTAAATGTCACCTGCTTAACCCAGCAGGAAGTACGGCGGCGTC
>VIAB01003908.1:70764-83237 GCA_009801035.1 Oophaga pumilio
TTCCCAGCAGAAGGGGCTTTAATTGAGGACAAGAACTTCTGACCATCTTCAGGAGAAAATAGAACTGTATTTTTGCGCTTATAAACAGCAATCAATTTCAACGGGAAACCCCATTTATAAATAATTCCACTATCTCTCAAAACAGTCGTCACCGGTTTAAACTTTTGTCTCCCCTCCAGAGTCTCCCTGGACAGGTCTGCAAAAAGCTTCAAATGTTTATACGGGTCAGGAAAGCCACTATGGTCTTTTACAAAATTTAGGATCTGCTCTTTGACTTGAAAAAAGTGTATCCGTAAGATAATATCTCGTGGGAGGTCCATAGATATAGATGGTGGTTAGGCAAGCGATGTATTCTATCTATTGTGAGGTCATAACTAGAGAGAGAAGGGATCATAGACTTGAAAACGCTTTTGACAAAATCAGCTAGCTTACTGGGAGGAACGTACTCGGGTATACCTCTGATCTTGATATTATTTAGCCTGCTTCTATCTTCTATATCTGCCATTTTAGCTTTAAGTCTAGTTAACTCAGATTTGATATCATGGTAATCTCTGAATGAATTTTCTGTCTTCTTTTCTATAACATTCAGTCTCTCCTCATGGTTTTCAAGTTTTTTATTGAATAGCTCAAATGTGTCTTTTGGCATTTTTTCCTGTCTGTTGAAAGCCTCATGCTATTATTTATCTTATCAGCAAGAGCGGTCATATATAGTTCAGTAGAACCTTTGTCAAAACCGAGTGAGTCGGAAATACTTGAGTCTTCTTTTATAAATCTAGCCCTTTCGGGGCCAGAGTGAGGAGAAGAATCTGACGAATCATCATCAGTAGCCTCAATCTGAGAGGTGTACTGTTCCCCCCAATCTCCCAGGCCTTTCCGTTTTAAAGAAAGGGAGAGATCCATATCATCTACGAGCTTGAGGGGATCAGCCACTGGTTTAGCAGAATCTGACTGTCTGCCACTACTAGCTGTTTGATTTATTGCATCTGTTTTATTCGGAGATTTTTTAATTGGTGACCTAGATCTCTTAGGGCTAATGATGTTAATGGTAGCCCTAGAAGGGGTACAATGAAGCCCTTTGGTTTTTTGAGATTTTGGTATCCCGGATGAAGGCATGTTTAGTAAGATAGATTGAGGACAAGGTTTAATAGCCCTGTACAGGATGCGTCTCAGAAATGTTAGAGGATGGCAATAAAACTCTCTAGATATAATACAAAAATACAATGGAAGATATAGCCAACTGAGACCACCTAAATGGAAGGTTACAATATGTGTTAGCAAAGTGAGGCAAATGAGCCAACAAAACAAATGGCAAGTATCGGTATTTAGACAAATAAAGAGCTAAAATCTCTTATAATAATCTACAGATACAGCTGAGATTGGAATTAGACATCAGCCGACAATATGACTTAACAAACTGCTTTTAGAACAACAATCTATTTACTATTATATTAACTAGTAAAATAAATAAAAATTTTCCTGAGAGAGATTCAAACAGCGACCAAAGGATCCAAGATGGGGGTTGAGGTCCAGATACGATAGATGTGATAATTAAACCCCACAACCACTCACAAGAGTAACAGCACTAAGGGTCTGAACAGTTAAATTAACCTATAACCGTTGTTAAGTGCAGTATAAAAGGATGTAAGGCAATAGAAGAGTCACTGTCACTGAATCCCAAATCAGAAGTTGTTGACAATAGGCCACCGTAGGAGTGTCTCCCCGGCACCGCTTACCCTTTATTAAGGCGCAAGATAGTACCAGGAGGCATAAGCCACCATACCTCTCCAATATAGAGTTTATGAGAAGTAGATCTAAAGTCGTTATAGATGTCCAGAAGGCAGGCAGGCAAGGCTGTCAGTATTGAGGAGATAAAGATCCGTTAAGTTCCTTTCAACAGAAATGCAGCAGAGGCTTACCCGTTGAATATTCCAGCATGCGTTAACCTTGTATGATAGTCTCTTGTAGCTGAACGGTTAATGATGTGCAGGACTTCTATGAATGAGCAGGGAGGGAGGGAGACTTTCACCCCTGTTTCTCCCACCTCATCCAGGATTTCATCTCCACGGCTAAGACGTTAAACATACGCTAATGTCCAGGCCCGCTCGGTGATGTCAGCCAGCTGACACTGCGCGCGCTCTGCCGGGATATGGGCTTCTCACAGCCGCATATATTTGCTGCGGTCACAGTTAACAGCAATTATATTATAAAAACCAACTGGAGCAGCAGGATTTTGTGAGGGGAAATTATCCAAAAGTGTTTCTAGCAATTCCTGTGAGGAATAGAATTCCAATAAGGGGGATTTTACCTCAAGGCAGGTTCAAATGTGTCCATTAAGCGCTGCTGACAGGAATTAAGTCAGTCAATTCTTTTACAAAAATACCGGCAATTATAATATACAACTAACCAAAGCCGTTGAATTTTATGAGGAAAGGTTATCCATAATGTGTCTGTAATAATTCCTGTGAGGAATAAAGTTCCAATGAGGGAAATGTTACTGCAAGGCGGGTCCCAATGCGTCCATTAAGCGCTACTGACAGGAATTAAAAGTCAGTTAATTCTTTTACAAAAATACCGGCAATTATAATATACAACTAACCAAAGCCATTGAATTTTATGAGGGAAGGTTATCCATAATGTGTCTCTGATAATTCCCGTGAGGAACAGGTTCCAATGAGGGAGATATTACCGCAAGGTGGGTCCCAATGCGTCCTTTAAGCGCTGCTGACAGGAATTAAAAGTCAGTTAGTTCTTTTGCAAAAAATAAGAATTTGGTCTCAAAAAACTCCTTGAGTTGTGCAAAAAATATTCTCAAATGGGAATAAAGAAAAATAAAGCATTTTTAGTCGCTTTTTAGTAGGTTTTGAGCATGTTACCTCAGAGCCCAAGGACCGCACGTCTCACTCCATTGCAGTCCTAAGCCACGCCCCACCAGCAAATATTTGTAATGCTTTTGGGTGCGGTGGAATTTGATGGAGAATTATGTTCAGAGAAATAGTGAAAGGGCTATGTGTAAAAGGACTTCGATTAGGGAAAGTCATAGGCTACTCTAAACAGATGTGTTTTTAGTGAGTGTCTAAAACTGTGTAAGTTGTGGTTAGTCCTAATTTCTTGAGGTAGAACATTCCAAAGAATAGGTGCAGCTCGGGAGAAGTTTTGGAGTTGGGATTGGGAGGTACATATTAGTGCAGATGTTAGTAGAAAGTTGCTTGCGGAGCGTAATGACCGGGTAGGCAGATAAATGGAAATGAGGGAGGAAATATAGGGGGTGTCACATTGTGGAGAGCTTTGTGGGTGAGAACAAGCAATTTAAATTGGATCTTATAATGTATGGTCAGCCAGTGCAATGACTGTTACAGAGCGGAAGCATCCGAGTAACAGAGAGATGACCCTGGCTGAGGCATTAAGATGGACTGGAGAGAGGAAAGTCAAGTGAGTGGGAGGCCAGTTAGTAGAGAATTACAGTAGTCAAGCCAGGTGTGGATTAGGGCAATAGTGAGGGGTTTTATTGCTTCCATGGTGAGAACGGAGCGGATTCTAGAGATGTTCTTCAGGTGCAAGCGACAAGAGTGGGCAAGAGATTGTATGTATAAAGGTGAAGGAAACATTGGTGTCAAATATAACACCTGGACAGTTAGCCTGCTACCTAGGTGTTATTGATGGGAGATGTAAGATTTAGGGAGGTACGGAGACGGTGGGAGCAGAAGAAGTTCAGTTTTAGAAAGGTTGAGTTTCAGATAGAGAGCAGACATTATGTTGGAAACTGTGGACAGACAGTCACTGGTGTTCTGTAGTACAGCGGGTATAAGGTCAAGGGATGAAGTGAATAGTTGTGTGTCATCAGAATAAAGATGGTACTGAAATCCAAATTTGATGATGGTCTGTCCAATTGGTGCAGTGTAGAGAAAGACGAGAAGAGGGCCATGGACTGAACCCTGAGGAATCCCAATAATGAGAGGAAGAGGAGACGAAGTGGAGCCAGCGAAAGATACATTGAAGGAGCAGTTAGAATAATAGGAAGAGAAACAGGAGAGAGCAGTGTCCTTTATGCCTATTGATTGGAGCATAGAGAGTAGGAGATGGTGGTCAAAAGTGTCGAAAGCTGCAGAGAGGTCAAGAACAGTGAGCAGAGAGTAGTCACCGTTTTGTTTTAATGTCAAAGGCCATTTGTCATTTTGATGAGAGCAGTTTCTGTAGAATGTAGGGGGCGAAAGCCAGACTGTGATGGATCTAGGAAAGAGTGAGTGGAGAGGTGACGGGTAAGGGGGGAGTAGACCAGGCGCTCCAAGAGTTTAGTGATGAAAGCGAGATTGGAGACTGGTCTATAGTTATTTGTGCAGGATGGGTTGAGAGAGGGTTTTTTTAAAAAATGGAGCAATGATATATTGTTTGAAGGAGGAGGGGAAGATACCAGAAGAGGGAGAGATTGAAGATTTTAGATGAGTAGTGACGACTGGAGAGAGAGACTGGAGTAGGTGTGAGGGAATGGGGTCAGTAGTGCTTGTAATAGGATGAGAAGAAGAGAGGAGCTTGGAGACATCTTTTTCTGTGCTGGGGTCAAATGTAGAGAGTGAGCCAGAGGAGATGGGATGAATTGGAGTCGCGACACTTGGTGGCTGGGAACTTATTTCCTGACAGATGTTTTCTATTTTCTATTTTCTCAGTAAAGTGGGAGGCCAGATCATCAGCACAAATGTATGGAGTTAACATCGTCACTGCACCTGTACATAAATTCCCAAAGGGGTTTAATTTCTAAAACGGGGTCACTTGAGGGTGGATTCTGCTCTTCTAGCACTTAGGGGGCTTTTGTATATGGAGCCCGCAAACTATTACAGAACATTTTGGATTCACGATGCCTCCTGTATAACAGTACTGCTTTAACCATATGGCGAGATTTGGGAGGGACGGATCGCTATTTGCCAATAGCGCGCGGTGCCTCCCGAGTCTCACCGTATGGCTAAGCAGTACTGTACAACCACATATGGGGTATTTCTACATTCAGAAGAAATTGTGGGACAAATTTTGGTGCCATTTTATCCATTTCACAGTGTGAAAATGTAAAATCTGGGGCAAAAACAAAATTTTGGTAGTAAAAAAGTAATAATTTTTTTCTTTATTGCCCAATGGTATAAAATTATGTGACCCACCTGTGGTGTCAATATGATCACTGCATCGCTAGTTGAATTCATTGAGAGGTGTAGTTTGCAAAATGGGGTCTCTTATGGGGGATTCTGCCTTCTCAGGGGCACTGCCAATGTGACATGGCACGCTCAAACCAGTCCAGCAAAATGTGAACTCCAAGATGGCACTTCTTCCCTTCTGAGCATTGTACGGTGCCTTAAAAGTAGTTTTTGAACATATATGGAATATTGCCGTAGTCAGGAGAAATTGCACAGCAAATTTTGGGATCAATTTTCTCCTGCTATCCTTGTGAAAATAAAAAAATTGGGACTAAAATAACATTTTTGTGGGAAAAATATGATTTTTTTTTTTATTTTCACGTCTCAACGTTATAAACTTCTGTTAAGCAGCTAGGGGTTCAAGGTGCTCACCACACATCTAGATACATTCCTTGAGAGGTCTAGCTACCAAAATGGTGTCACTTGTTGGGGGTCACTGTTTAGGCACATCAGGCAGACCAACATGACATCGGCAGACCAGTCCATCAAAGTCTGCATTACAAAATGTCACTCCTTTTCTGAGCCCCGCCATGAGCCCAGAAGTTTATCCCCACATATGGGGTATCGGCAGGACTGCCACCAGGAATTTTGGGTCCCATAGTGGCAAAAATTTTGGGGCCCCTTGAGACGCCGCTCAGCCTCCACCCCAGCTCTGCCTCCAACCTTCCACAGTCCCACTGCCCACTCATAGAAAAACTCCACATCTGCACCACATCCTCACATTATCATTTCCCATCTAACACCATATCACATACATGGCCATCAGCTTTTGTTTTGGCTAAAAGATTTTTTTAAGCCGCCACCACGACTAGGTAGACTATTTTGGTCGGGCCCTACTCTGCTCTAACCTATTAAATATTTGTTAAAATATTCAATACACTTTTTATGTATATTTTTATTTATGTTTCTTTAAGGGAATGTGTCACATACAGTTTTTAAAATGAACAATATCATCACATACAAGGGACAAATATCATCACACCATGACCAGACCACATATTACCACCACATAGTGACCGAATAATACCACATACAAGGCACAAATACCACAACACCATG
Source organism: Oophaga pumilio (assembly GCA_009801035.1). NCBI lineage: Eukaryota > Metazoa > Chordata > Amphibia > Anura > Dendrobatidae > Oophaga > Oophaga pumilio. The sequence goes on from VIAB01003908.1 coordinate 77,001, forward strand.
GCCAGACCACATATTACAACCACATAGAGAATGAATACTACAATTCTGATCATTAATAAAAAAATAATACTAATTTTACCATAAGCACTATTATACACAGTGTATAGTGTCAGTATATAAGTAATACAGTGATCACCAGTGACATTATACACAGGAGCTCTGTATATAGTGTCAGTGCACAGATAATACAGGGATCACCAGTGACATTATATATAGGAGCTCTGTATATAGTGTCGGTGTACATGTAATACAGTGATCACCAATGACATTATACACAGGAGCTCTGTATATAGTGTGGGTGTACAGGTAATATACAGTGATCACCAGTGACATTCTGCACAGGAGCTCTGTACTCAGTATATAGTGTCAGTATACAGGTAATGCAGTGATCACCAGTGACATTATACACAGGAGCTCTGTATATAGTGACAGTGTACAGATAATACAGTAATCACCGGTGACATTATACACAGGAACGCCGTATATAGTGTTGGTATACTGGTAATATACAATGATCACCAGTGACATTATACAAAGGAACTCTGTATATAGTATATAGTGTATAGTGTCAGAGTACAGATGACACACTGACTCAACGGTGACGTCTCTAGTTGAAGTTCTTCATCTTCGCTTTTCATCTTCATCCAGTGCACATCGCCATCACTTCTTCCAGCCAGGACTCGTCTCTGCAGAAAATAACACAGTTATCTAGAGCACATTCTCCAATTTTTCCCCAACCTCTACACTATGACAGATGAAGAAAAATGTGACCATGTCGCCCTGCACAGTAACAGGACCTCTCCTCCCCCACACTGAAAACAGTGTCCTCAAAAATAATATCCTTTAATTAACCCCTACCGTAATAATATCCCACACTCTGAATCCCACATTTTATCCCATCTACTTGTGTTTTAAACCATTGAGCCATGGGTGGATTTGGTTGGATCTCTTTATTTGGTGGTAGTTGAAATCAAAGAGATGATACTAGATTAAAAAACTTAATCTTGCAGCAGGGTCCTGACAAAGAATGAATGGGTCGACACCATAGGTTCAAGCACTCCCCCAGCTTGCAAAATCTATTTATTTATTGAACTACATTAATTATTGAACCAATTTTTTTGTTATCTATTGAACTACCTTTTTTATGATCCTATGTGCGCTCTGTATTCCTTCTAACTACAAAGATGCTCAATAGGATTTAGGTCAGGGCTCATAGAAGGCCACTTCAGAATAATCCAATATTTTCCTCTTAGCCATTCTTGGTTTTTTTTAGCTGCGTGTTTTAGGTCATTATCCTGTTGCAAGACCCATGACCTGCGACTGAGACCAAGCTTTCTGACACTGGGCAACACATTTCTCTCTAGAATCCCTTGATAGTCTTTAGATTTCATTGTACCCTGCACAGATTCTAAACACCCTGTGCCAGATGCAGCAAAGCAGCCCCAGAACATAACAGAGCCACCTCCATGTTTCACAGTAGGGACAGTGTTCTTTTCTTGATATGCGTCATTTTTCCATCTGTAAACATAGAGCTGATGTGCCTTGCCAAAAAGTTCATTAGTACATTCTCCCAGAAGCTTTGTGGCTTGTCAACATGTAGTTTGGCAAATTCCAGTCTGGCCTTTTCATGATTTTTTTTCAACAATGGTGTCCTCCTTGGTCGTCTCCCATGAAGTCCACTTTTGCTCATACAACGACAGATGGTGCGATCTGACACTGATGTTTCTTGAGCTGGAAGTTCACCTTTAATCTGTATAAAAGTTTTTCTGGGCCCTTTTGTTGCCATTCGTATTATCCGTCTCTTTGATTTGTCATCAATTTTGCTCCTGTGGCCATGTCCAGGGAGGTTGACTACAGTCCCATGGATCTTAAATTTCTGGATAATATGTGCAACTGTAGTCACAGGAACCTCAAGCTGCTTGGAGATGGTCTTATAACCTTTACCTTTAACATGTTTGTCTATAATTTTCTTTGTAATCTCCTGAGACAACTCTTTCCTTCGCTTCTTCTGGTCCATGTTGAGCAGAGGCGTATCCAGGGGGGGCAGCCAGGGCATGTGCCCAGGGCGCAGCCGGCAGGGGGGCGCAGTCGGGCTGCCTAATGCGTCGGTCCGCAGTGTCTCCCCGGCGGCGGCATTCTGCCGCCCCCAGCCTGGGAGTCGGCGGTTCCCTGTGCCGGCTGTCAAGCTAACAACTGGCGCAGAGAAGCAGCAGCGTGCTGGCTCACAGTGATTAACTGTACTGGCGTCTATACAGATGCCAGTACAATTGAAGCTCTGAGTCTGACTGCCAGGTCAGAGCGATGCCAGCAGCGTGATCAGGTCATGTTATCACGCTGCTGACGTCACTTGCCGGCAGCACCCACAAGGGGGAACACTGGTGGTAAGTGTGCTCCACTGTGGAGCTGAAGAAACCACCGAAGATTAAGGGAGGGGGGACATAATGTGTGGTGGGTGGATTGAGAGTGGGGATGGGAGGGTTATTTAATGTTTTGGGGGGATTTGGCATGGGGATGGGGGTTACCGTATTTAATGTGTGGGGGGATTTGACATTAGGATGGGGCGTGTTTAATGTGTGTGGGGGATTTGGTGTGGGGATGGGGTATAATCGGAATGTGGCCAGAAGTATATAAATCACATGCTTGCGCTGACATTACCGTGTACTCTTGCCACCGGTAAGGGAGAACCCTAAAAGTGTGCAGTGCATTGGTTGTGAGAATTCAGAATCCTGCAATGACTTTTGTCAGACTCAAGTTATTTCTGTGGGTTTTTACCATTGTGGCTTTTTCTGTCATTAAACGAGGGGTACCAACAATTTTGACCACGTGTGTATAGTATAATACACCCCCATAGTAGTATAATGCACTCCCCATAGTAGTATAATGCACCCCCTTGTCATATATAGTATAATGCAACCCCATAGTATAATGCACACCCTTGTCATATATAGTATAATGCACCCCCATAGTGTAAAGCACCCCCTTGTCATATATAGTTTAATGCACCCCATAGTATAATGCACCCCCTTGTCATATATAATAAAATGCACCCCCATACTGCAGTTTTACAAAAAAAAAGTTTCTCCTTACCTGGCCGAGGTCCAGCGGTGTACTCCCCTACTATTCAGCTGAAACGTGCAGCGTTGTTCCGGAGTATGACAATGACATCATACGTCGGCGACATCTGTGCTGACGTCAGTTGCTGGTCTGTGATTGGCTGGCTGCTGTTAACTGTTGCAGTGCGGGAGGAATCTTCTACACGACAAAAAATTTAACTGATCATGCGTCTGAGGATGCTGCCGCTGGGGCCTTGTGAACAGAAATGAGGGAGTCCACTGTGGGTCCCCTCTGCTCATCGAGCCCCGTACGCCAGTAAGGGCAGTAATGCCCTGATGGCAGTCCTGGGTATCAGCATACTCAGGAGAAATTGCACAATAAATTGTATGGTGCAATTTCTCCAGTTACCCTTGTGAAAATGCAGAATCACCGCATCCTATACATAGGACAATGCTATTTATCTTGTGGAGACTGAGCATCTCCGCAAGATAAATAGACATGCTGCGGTCAAGAAAGACGCTCCGCATGTGCGTATACGCAGGGATGCTGGAGGTGTCCCTGCACACAAGGTGGAGATGGGATTTCATGAAATCCGCTCCACTATGCTGTAACATCTGGCCGCTGCGGATTGGACGCTGCGAATGTACGCAGCGTCCAATCCGCAGCGTTTACTGACCATGGAAACATACTCTTAGATTTAAAAAAATAGTTAATATCTTTTGGGCCATTAAACAACTCTTTTAATACCACACAATATGTTTTAGCACAGTAGTATTATGCTGCACATCATAAAAAAGCAGTGCTCTGATACAGACGGCTAATGCATTTAATTGCAATAAAATGTTACAAAGAGTGCAAAAGGTAAAAAGCCTTGTGTACTCGGGAGAAGTTATTTAATTTTAATGAAGTCCCTTGATCTCACATGTCTGCTCTCGCTTAAGAAGCGTGTGTTCTAAATCAAATATAAAATCTTAAATTACCTACTGCGTTCATCATTGAAACACATGCAGACATTAATAGAATATGTCTTGAGAATAGGTGATATTTCTGAAGAGAGCAATAATAGCATTAATAAAAGAAGCTGCCCGAATTATGCTATAACTCAAGTCACATTACTAATCATGTTTAAAAAAAATGACTGATTACTTTATTTTCAAAGGCATAGAGCACACTAGACATCTCATAAAAATAAAAGGAATAAAACATAGACGAGGTAGGAGGCTTCTGACAGAGGCAAAGTGTTGCAAGGACAGTTTTTGTATTACAAGTTTGATCATCACATATTTTCCTAACTCAACTATATCAAAACTAAGAGAAATAAAAACAAATTTTACTGTAGTTTCTTGCAAAGAGAAGATCCATTTACCTTTTTTTTTCTCAAATGCCGAATATATCTTTGGTTGCCAGCAAGTGGATGAATAAATATACAACTGATCGACTGTTAGGCTATGTGCACACGTTGCGCAAATGCTCCGTAATTTTGCGGAGCATTTGCGCAACTACCCGCTGTAATTAGTATGCGTTTTTTTGCAAAACACAAGCATTTTGCAAGCGTTTTTAGCTTGCAGAATGCTAGCGTTTTCCAAGCGATCTGTAGCATCGCTTGGAAAACTGATTGACAGGTTGGTCACACTTGTCAAGCATAGTGCTGACAAGTGTGATCAACTGTTTAATAATGAGTAATGTAAAAAAAAATTAAAAATATTGATATTCTCTCCTTCCGGTGGCCCCCGGAGTGTTCCCGCTCCTCAAGTTCCGTTCCCAGGGATGCATTGTGAGAATGACCTTTGCGACGTCGCGGTCACTCGACCGCGACGTCATCTGGAGTGATTCTCGCAATGCATCCCTGGGAACGGAAGATGCTGGCAGCGTGGCTGAGAGGCGGAAAGGCTCCGGGGCCGCCGGAAGGTGAGAATATCAATATTTTTTATGTTAATTCTATTTTTGACAGAAATATGGTACCCAGGGCCTGGAGGAGAGTCTCATCTCCTCCAGACCCTGGGTACCAAGCGCACATGAAGCGCTCACTTCACGCAGCATGTGCACAGCAATGCGTAATCCTATAAGATTGCATGGGATGCGTTTTGTAAAAACGCTTAAAAAACGCTACATGTGCACATAGCCTTAAAGGAATCTAAGTCAGCCACTGACTGCAGAACATCTAACATTGGCGACATTGGAGACTGAATTTTGCACACATCAACAAGCACTGAGACTATAAGAAAGTAACCTAAAGGAATTGAATTGGGTCAAAGTAAAACGTTTGATGTTATCCTCATTCTGTTGAGCACAATTGTATTTAATAAGGTTGAAAATTCTGTGTTAATTTCTTAATATATCTTTATAGTGGACACGGGATCTTTCTGATAAAGACCTGAAAATCCCCTGCAGAGACATGGGAAAGGGGTGTTTCCACAATCAAAGGTGTCTTACATTGACCATTGTCCCATACATGTAAAATAGCTAATAAAATACATTAAAGGGACCTGTCACCACACCAGGAATAACGCTGTGAACCTGCAGATATGCAGTTAATCTGCAGGTTAACAGTGTTATTATGCTTTCCGGCGCCTGCACACAGCCGAATGCAGCGGGGAGAAAATTATCTTTATTCTCCCCGCCAGCATTCAGTATTCAGTCATAGGGGCGGGGTACCGCCGGTTCAGTCACCGCTCTGAGTATACAGAGAGGCCACTGTGACTGCGCCCCTGGCCCTGATAGCTGACTGCAATGTAGAGCCAGTGTTAGTCACTTCCCTGGGTCCCTGTGTTATTTATGTACACTAAATGGCCACTATGTGAATGCACACGTATGCATTGCACTTGTACCAACATATGCTCTGGATCAAATACATTTACATGTATGGGCAGTGACAGGTTCTCTTTAACACTTTTAGGGGTAATTTAATAAGGGCTGTATGCCAGTTTTCTAATGGGTAAAAGTTGTAAATTGTGGCACATGCTATATTGGCATCATTATTAGCAACATTTTTCTTTCCCAATGCTCTCATCTATTTTTGAAAAGTTATAGTGAAGTGGGCCAGTCTTAATAAAATTCAGACATAATTTTGTCATGTAAAAGGGACAAAAGAACGGGTAATAGATATTTATCCACATTAATTAGGATGTAAATAATGGTAGGTTCCATGAAAAATGCCCACATGAAAAATGTCCACATGAAAAA
>VIAB01003909.1:14712-36394 GCA_009801035.1 Oophaga pumilio
TTTGCTGCATTATATGCAGTGACGTCTAAGCAGCCGCTTACCAGTGGTGCATTGCGTGAATTGTCCATCAAGGGTCGGGGAGCCGTGGAATACATATAACTGAAGAGATGCTCTATTTTTCTTAAAGGTACACCTCCTCCGTTATCAGATATCTAAGAGAAAAAAAGTGATAATTATAAAATGGATTGGGTCAGAAGGAATAAAAAAAATTATGTATATTCATCATTCAGGACCCTGGGGAAACCGAGTGGCTATGGTAATGTGAACAGCAATGGGCATTATTAGAAGCTTCTGCAATAATTGACTAGGACTCTGAAGATAAGGAGGCTACGCCTGCATGTAGCCGGAAATACCGGCACTATATGATCCCCGGACAGATCTGGACTCTTATCACAAGCGCACGATATTACTGCGGGAGATAAGTTCCATCTCTGCTCATTAGTTAAATGACCCTGATAAATACTCAGTGTGCAGAGACAGGAATAGAGTGTGTTTGCACTTTGTCATTCTTCCAGGTGGTTACCTTAATGGTGAGGTCCTCTATCCCGAGGACGACATTCACTTTTACAGGAGGCAGAGAAGGACTGTCCTCATGATTCTCCACAGTGGCTCTCATGGCGTTCTAATGGACAGAACAAGAAGCATAAAATAAAATAAAAAAATTCAAATGGGAGAGAAGTAGTGTCAGCAGAAGCTCCTTATTTTGGGTAAACTATAAGATTAGGGGTCCAGGAAATTAAGATACAGGGAGATGTTTGACAGTGTGGGTAATAAGACATCTGCAATGGCTGTAAAGGATTTTCTAAATGAGATGCCGCTCTGTGGACTGGGGAGATTTTCTTCATTTACATGGGTCCTCTTTACTTCCCTGGCCTGGAGGACCAGAGTTGATCTGTCTAGTATCATTATAAGAAAAAAAAAATGAGAGGCCATATTCTAAATTGAGCAAGCGGCCACCAGTTAAGTGGGAGGGCATCGGTTAATAGGCGGATATATGTATTGTATGGAAAGGGGGGAGGGGGGAAAATGCAAAACATTACGGACAGCTGACGCAATCAGCAAATATGGACAATCCCATTCCTTGCATCCCATAAAGTTCTATAGAAATCAGAGGCTGGGATTTCCCTATATGAGCCAGAGAAGTGCTGCCAGAAGCCCCAAACAACAAGCATGACCACCTATTATAATAACCCCTATGTAATGCCTCGCTTTTCCTGCAGCAGCAATTGCATCACTTTTCCCCCTTTTTGCCCTAAGAAATCCTAATGCAAAAATTAAAGTTTACGGTATGTGACAACTGAGTTCGCCCCTATACATTCACTCACGATAAGGGAGGTATCATACCTTAAAGAGCTCAAACAGCATGTGGTAGAGATGGGACGGGACATAGACAATATTTATGGGCTGCCCACGAGCCTTTCCTGCAGAAAAAAAAAAAAAAGTAAGGTGTTATAGCTGTGATAAGTCATGCATATGCAGGTATTCCTCGTCCTTAGTGCTCGCTATGGCCACCTATTCTGTAATCATAGCTAGAATAGCCCACAAGCTCGTCAAAGAATAATAATCTAAAACATAAATTAAATTACTGTGTTATTATTGGATTAAAAAACTAGATGGTTACAATAACACAATGATTTTTTTTAAACTTACCATTTGCCTGTTTTATCACAAGTTCGGGAGAAGCTAAATAATACTGGTCACACAGCATCTTGGCGCTCTCAAAGGCATCTGAAACAAATATATTCACATTTAATTATTGTATTTCCAGTTTTCAAAATGATTGGGGTAATATCAGAGGGCAAGAATAACACTCTGATTTAGTGGACCATCTGCATCCAATCAAATGACATGTGGTCCTTTTTTTTTTTTTTTACCTCCAGCTTTCTCCTAAATATTAGCAAATCAGAGAGTAGAGGAGCGGGCTTGTGACAGAGAACGGAGGGGATACCTCCCTCTTAAGTGTGAGAGTATATCCATCCCCAAGATCAAAGGGGTGGTGGGGGTCCAAATTCTGCGACCCCCACAATATGGAAGATAATAAGACCTCAAAGCAGTCCCCGTTTGCTGCTACTTCAGCAGTTGATACTATATAAGTTGCACTTAGATGGAGTTCCCCTTTAAAAAACGTTCAATTTCTTGTCACTTACCATGCACAACCTCCACGACATCACAGTTTGGGTCGATACTTCCAATGTGTTTGGGATGTGCGGGGTTAGTGCCGCCGTCAAATAAAAGAGCTAAAATAAAAAGAAAAAAGGGGAATGATTATTGTAACTATTCAAACATATAATTACATACAAACAGTGAACATCCATAGATGGGATTATGATACATATTGTCAGAATACAAGTTTCTTGGAAATGTGATGATATTAATATTGAAAGAAAAATGAAAATAATAATTTACAGAACTTTCTTGGAAAGCCAAGTAGTCTAAAGTGCACATTAGTGCATTTCTAATCAGTCAGCGAGATACGGAGCGCACTGCCCACGGCTTATCCCAGTTGTTTTCCTGAACTTTGCTCCAGGCGATGATGTAAAGTTCAGACTTTTCACAACAGTAGCAAATTAATAAAGTTTTTCGTAGACCTCACTATTTTTCCCCAGAGTTTTGCAACGCTTGCACAATTATGGCCAAAAAAAAGTTGAAACGGACACAAAGTTTGGTTTTTACAACATTGGCTGCTCCAGTTTTTATAGAGGCAATCTACATTCACTCTGGATTGTTACGAACAGTCATCAGTTGAACTGTTACAAAAAAAAAAAAAGCTGCAATTCAGAAAAAAACCCATTCAATTGCAGTGTAGAAGGCTCCAGGGCACACAAGAAAGTTAAGCATCAAGACCATCTCCTAAAAAGTATCCCGCAATCAATGGGATCGTTTCAACACAAGTGCAGAGCTTGCTCACGGATGGGAGCAGGCAGGAGTCAGTGCATCTGCACCCACGGTGAGGCAAACGGTTTAGAAGTCTAGCCGAATGTCAAAAAAAGGAAACAAAGAAAGAAGTGAGAAAACCAAAACAAAACTGGATTTTCACTCTGTATAAATACTAGTGCTTCACTAAGCACACACACGTAGGCCACTGGTTAATGTATTCTAACCAACAAAGCCGATACTTATAGGTAAGAAATAGATCGGCCGTGATGAGTGTAATGAGCAGATCCTTACTGTGCTGGTTAATCAGCATCCTGATGGAAATGCGACTCATGTAGAAACGGTCCAAGAAGTACTGGACGTTCTGATTGGTCACAGGATCCACTCCGAAGGCTTCCTTGTATTCGATGACCCCCTGGGCCATAGTGGGAACCACATTGTTGTGGCGGTTTCTGATGTTTACCAGCGTCTCTGTAAAACTGAAAAACAAAGTTTATTACATGGTTAAACAACGTCTGAGGTACTGCAGCAGCCAAACTTTTCATTTTCTATTTACATAAAGACAGGAGAGGGGGCTTTCTGCAAAGGCAAACCATGAAAAACTGCAGCGTCGATGAAGCGCCGCTCATCTCCATCAGGTTCTAATATCAGTGCTGTTAATATAGGAGTATTAATGCACACTATGACACCGGCAGGTAGAAATTTCCACACATCCCTCCAGGCAAGATTGCGCTAAATGTCTGGTGTTGTATAAACAAGCGCGGAGAGTTCTCTGGATTGTGACAATCCTCGTCCTGCACCTCCAGCTACAACCACAAAATGCCATAAACAGCCGGCACTTACTCAGACAGGACCCGCTGGTCTTCTGGATTCTTCTCTACAAATTCTATCAGTTCCATCAGACTCTGAATATACCTGGTGGGAGAAGAACGAAACAAGTCAGTAATCACAGAAATGCCATTAATTATAAAGTCAGTTATGTTACCATCCATCTATGGAGCAATCAATCCAACATCTATGTATCAATCCATCTATTCATCGATCAATACCGCTTTATCCAACGTCCGCTCTTACATCCACATGACAAAACTTGGGCAGTGAGTTTCTATTATTTTCCATACCAGCCTCGTCCTCTGGTAATAGCGGTGCCACGTGTAGTGACAGTGCCCTCTCTTGTCTGTAATGTACCAGCGTCTTCATAAACAGGCACTTGGCATAAGACGCCATTAGCTTTCCTGGAATTCCCTTGGACATGTCCCAACTAGCCGCAGATAAGGGAATGGGGACAAACTGTTCTGTACCTACTGTACCTGGTGCCAACGCAGGCGGAGCCAATACACACAGGTTGTTTTCTAAAATATGAGCTCTATGCCAGGGTGTGCTACCGTCATGGAGCGTATGTTGCAATGCAGCGATCTGGTGGCTGGCATGGAGTACGGGTATACACAGCGCCAGGTTCCCTCCATATCCAATTCTAGTTAAGACCACGTTCTTAAGACGCCATTCACATCTGGAGCAGTAGGGGCACTGGAAGTTGGACCTCCACTGATCTGATATTAACAAACCTCTTTAATATAATTTTGCATCGTTATGTGCCGTCCCATGTAAACTAGAGCCTGCAAATACAGAACATGGTGCCGAAAGACAATCTTTGCACCGATTTTTGCAAGTATTCCCTCACCCACCCTCGTTTCCGTAATCCTGTCTTCTGGATGCTAGGACTGCATCCACGTACAAGTATACAAAAAAAGATATAATTGCCTACACAACCATAAGTGCATAAAACATCATCACATTGCATTGTGCACGAAGGGGGTTGTAGTTACCAGCTCTGGACGAGTTGCACTGATGGCGTTCTCAGTAATGGATCCGGAAGGATAAAGATCTCTCTCATGATATTCGCCAGCCTGACAGGAAGCTCCTGTCGCAGGAAAGCAAAAGACGTCTTCTCACAGCCGTTGGCCGACCCTAAAAAGGAGATAAAAGAAAAAAACATTATAAATATTGAAGGACAACATTTTTTTTGTTTATTCGCTTCCATTAGAAAAGTCAGAAATCAGGCAGAAACTGCACAGCGACAATCTGATAAGCAGCTGCCAAAACACAAGCACCGTACATGAACTGTGCCCTCTTTATCGGAGGTCGGCCCTTGCCCTGTCGAACCACGGGCGTAAATAGGAGATTACAAGTCTAAGCTGTTTTTTTCTGCTGACACTAAAACTCCCAGCTACAAGTCATGGCCATTACTGCTACCCAGCTTTCCAAGCACCCAGAGCGTCACCCTGTCTTTTACAAAAAAAGTAAACTACATCTCCCAGCATGCACTGACAGTTTGTGACATGCTGGGAGTTGTGAATCTTCAGAATGGTGGAAAGCTACAGTTTGCAGAGCACGATACTGACCAGGAGAATAGGTTTCCACGGATTGACTACTCTGGGAACTACAACTCCCAGCAAGCCCATCTTCAAAATAGCCACAGTGAACGAGTTCTGTTAACTAAAATAGCTAATGACAATTGCACAATACAGAATGACTGCTGGGAGTTGTAGTTCCACATAAGTAGCAGAATTACCAGGGCATTTTGGTAGCTAGGGTTGCAGACCGTTATTCATGGCTGATAGGAGTACTAGTCAAATGTGAGTAAATATGCAAGTACTTAGCTCTGAGAAGTTCAGCAGCTGCCGAATACATCTGCTGTGTTCCCTAGAAGAACCCTGGAAAACTGCTGGACAGATGTCAAGTCATTCCTCAGACATGAGGCAAGAGGCGCAAGCGAGAGATTTCTAAGAAATCAGAAAAACAAGAAGATCCAGGGCCCCAAAAGGATTCCTTGGGTGAAGTATTTAGTGTCTGGAGGACCCATTGATGAATGAATGCTATGTAATACTTTGTTTCCCCTGTGGTGGCGCTGTGGAGAGACCGAACACTCACTGCCAGCCTTCCAACCTGATCGACACCTTGGTGACTAATTAAAGGGGTTGTCCAGATTGGTAAACAGATTTTATATTTAGAGTCTGGGAAAGCTTGTGAATATTATGAACCTATGCTTGGTTGTCACCCAGCTTTCCCAGAAAAAGAATCAACACTTAACAGAAGAGTCAGGGACAATAAGTTTACCAGATGTTTTTGCAGTTTCAGGGAAACTTTCTTGCACTTTAATCCCAGGTCAGGATTTTTTTTTTTAAATACGTGAATAGATATTTGCACAAGTAGAGCTGCCAGGACTTGGAAAGAGAAAACAGAATGCGTTTAGCTACCAGGGGGCTGCGCACCACTCAGGGTTCTTATGGCTAATCAATAGGACTCATTGATGGAAGAAAGGAGGAAGAAAACAATGGTTTCTAAGTGACTGCAAATCTGAGACATCAGGATGCAGATGCCCTCTATTATCATCCTACCACCTGTTTCTCTCCAGCTGTTGTGAAACTACACCTCCCAGCAGGCTCTGAGGGTTAAGACTGACAGACACCAGCAGTGCAATGAAAATCTGCATAAAGAGGAGATTTACATGGGATACAGGATCTATGAAGAGCTGGGGGAAGTAGTTCTACAACATCTGCTGTGCAAGCAGGAGACTGAAAGCTCAGAAATGGCCACTGAATGATCCCAGCCCAAGGCCCCATCTTCATGTAACTTTGTCTATGGCACTGATCAAATTTGCAGTCGACTAATAACTTTCCACAACTTCTTGCAAAAGGATAGTTCTGCCTGTTTCCTCCAAACCTTTAGCAGTTATAGGCCAGGTGCATTTCACGGTCTATACGAGTACAGTACTGCCCAACTGACCCAAACTTACAACCTTACAGGCATATATGAGGCTTTTTCAGGAGTCAAGCAGCCATGGTTGTCCGTATAACAACTGAAATAATCCCTGTCTGAGCCAGGTCGAAAATTCCCAATGCTTTGCAGCAAACATGCAAAACTACCGTGTTGCAAGAAGTAGTGAAAAATTGTGCGCCATGTGAAACTTTGATCAGAAGATGCACCATGGGGCAGACTCATCAAGATCTGTTCAAGTAAGGGTACTGGATAAATCAGACCGCAATGCTCAGACTGACCGGCAACGCTCCCTGCCCAGCTGCATAGAAATAAATCAAGAGGTCATGCTCGAGTCGGTAGAGCCGCCGGCCAGTCCGTGCATTGTGGTTGGATTTATACAGCCGTCTTACTGTGTACTAAGATGCGCCCATTAAATTATGCCAGATTTCTGGGGCAAATTGATGACTTGGGTCCAAAGTGCTTGAATCCAACTAGCAAAAATGTGTGCATAATTAGGACTATAGTAGTTTTGGAGCATCAGCCAGCAGCAAGTCAGAGGATGAGGTGCAATTAGAGTCATGCATTGGGGAAAAGTTGCAAAGACGCCTTGGTTCCCATGCAACATTTTTTTTGAGGGGGTGCAAGTTTGCATCTTCTGCATTGGGGTCTACAATCTGTGTTTTGTTGGGTGTCTTCTGACAAGTACAGCGCACATCAGCCCTTGTGGACACAGTAACTATGTGCAGATGGCCGAGGCAGGACAACATGTTTACGCCACGAGATGTGGGGAAAAAAAAAAAAAGAAACGTGAGCAGATGACGAGTCCGGAGCTACGAAAACAACTGGAGGCACGGTGACGAGATCCCTCCTGTCTACTGAGAAATCCAACTCCCCTCCACGAAGAGATATACGATTCAAGAATATCCTTACATAGCAACAGAGGGGAAAAAAAGTGATCACATAGCAATTCCCTAATAAAATACCCTTACTGGAGTAATCACTGGACTGTAGAAAGTCAAAAGGAGGGGGAAATGGAGACTTTATTTATTTTTGTATTAAGACTGGCTTTTAATTCACGACTGGTAACAGGAAGCAATGAACTGTAGAAATCGTCACAACCAGTAAATATATCGGAAGGACTTGTCCCTTTAATTAGCGCTGGCCCTGGCAGTTGAGCGGCAGCAGAAAGCTTCACCGGGAAACGCGGAGCCGAGAGTTTATTAGGGGTCATAGTAAATAACTTGTGTTACACACGATTGGTGCTGAATGAACGGGAACTACGACTTTACAAAATGGGAGAATCCTTTACCGTTCCCAATCATGAAACAATTTTTTTTTTTCCCTCTCCACAGCCCAAATCACATTTTTACTCTGCAAAACACGTGCAGTCTCCTCCGCTCTGCTCTCTACTTACCAAAATCAATGAACTGCTTCATGGAGAGCGGCGACGGTGAGTAGCGGCTGAACCTCTCGATCTGTTTGGGGGCATTGGCCAGAGCGGCATTTTTTAACAGGAATTTTGCAAACTTCATGTTGGCGCACGGAAATAAGCAGCTTTACCTGGACGGGGAGAACAAACAACAAAGCAAGAATTATGTCGGCAGCATGTTTAAAATATGCAACCTGTGCCTCCAACTATTGCAAAACTGTAACTCCCAGCATGCCCCGACAGCCTGAGAGATGGACGCCAGAGGTCAGAGCGATGCCCCATAGTAGGGTGCAATGAGCCGTGTCGTATCTGTCCCGGTATCTGAGTGCATAAGGGTAATAATTAATGAAACGACCGTCCTGTACCACTGGGTTGTGAAACTCTACTAGATGTTATATAACAGGGCGGAATAGAACACTAGTTGGCAAGAGCAAATAATGGGCGCCAGCCAGGTAAACAGGAGGTGGGCATTGCCAGGGACTATGGAAACTTCATGGGAATGATGGGGATCTGCCCCCCTGTACCACCAGGGCTTTTATAGCATTCACTGACATTATACCCCATTCACTGGCGGACACAGAGAGAAAAGGGCCCCTGTGCAAGAATTATACATGGGCCCATTACAGCCCAAGAGCTCTTAAAAATGCAAAATTGAATCGGCTTTGGAGGTAGAAATGGGCCCCCTAACCTCTTGGGCCCCAATTGGTTGCACCAATGATATGTCCGCCCCTGACCCCATTATACCCACTGGATTCCTCTCTATATACTGGCTGCAGGGTTTTTCCTCACCGCTTGCTGTCAGTGAATGGACACTCAGGATTAGATCCACACACTGGAAACTCACCCTCAGACTGCAGTCACATGTCAGTGTGCGGACTACAATCCCCAGACGAACCGCGGGTCTCCTGGAAGTCACATATGAGTCTATGAGGCTGCAATCTTGGGGTCAGAGTGAAGCCGGCCCTATGCTGCACTCCCTCCGAGTACAGGCCGGCTGGGGAAGAGGGTCTCCCGCCCTAATCTTGACAGTCTCATATGCCTATAAGGCTGTGGTGGAGTTTGGGTTGGAGGGGACCCCGTGGCCGGTCTGTGAACCCCAGATGTGACTGCAGCATTAGAATATTTCCATTCTCTGACAGCAAGCAGACGTGGACGGAGCTTTTTAAAAATTTACTAGAAATTGGGATACATTTTAGCACTTAATTCTTCCAACCTGTAGTAAAACTACAACTCCCAGCATGCCCTGATAGATGCTGGCTGTTAGGGAATGCTGGGTGTTGTAGTTCTGCAACAGCTGGATGCAAGTCTTAATAAATCCCCCCCAAAATAAAAAGTTGAATAACTTTTTATTACCCCCCCACTTCCAGAGCAGGCTGGTACTTGTAGTTCCCCTGCAGAGTATTGTTGCCATCCATCGGTTACCATTGCATCATGCAGCCCTCATCCATTAGGACACTCACCTCTCCCAATGAGCAGCAGCAGATGTGTGAGCGCAGGGTAAGCTCTGCAGGGGAACCTCAGTATGATGCAACCTGATGAGAGGATGTGCTGCAGCTCCAGTGCGGGCTAATGTCCCAGCCTGCGCCTCAGCTCGGCGCCCTGCCTCACTCCCGTCCACTTCTCACTGACAATTCCCTGCCAACCACTGCCTCTTATTATTCAGACCCAAGAGGCGGAGCCACCTCGATTAAACCCCGCCCAGTTCTTTCACTGACAGATCCTTCCTCCAATCAGTGACGTGCAGTGTTTACGTTCATTTGAGGGGACCACCCCGCCCCTGCCAATGTGGAACAGTCCAATCAGAGAGTACTCCTTTCTTGGGACTGGAGAACGGAACAAACAAGTACAAGACGTGGGGGTCGTCAGTGAGTGGGCGGGGCAAGAAGGGAATGTTGCCAGGCACAGTACACGCAGCTAGACACCTGATTGGGTCATGTATTAATTCAGTATTTGCCGTGATGGTGGGGGTTGTGCTGCTTTTGCTGCGTCAACTGTTGACTGCAGTGCACCCCCTTGTAGTACAGTCTGTCCCCTTCACTGCAGTGCTGTGTCTTATTCCTCTGTTCAGCCCTCCTCACACTCTCTAGGAATCATTTGACTGTTTTGTTGGAATGAACAGTAATTATTTAATCTCAAATGTATGAAAAATATCTAAAAACAGGTCACAACTGAGGTAAACGCTCCACAGAGAGCGCAAAAATATTAATTCAAAGGCGAGTAAATGTGAAATTACACTTTGAAGACTTATTAATGTTGAATCTGAAGGAAAAAAATAAAAGTTTTTTTTGTTATTTCTGAGGTAAAATATCTCTTGGGCAGCGGACGGTATGTCACATTCCCTTTGTGTGAAAATAAACCATAAATATGGCCGTGCTGAGGTAAACGCTCCATGTAGGGTGCCAGGGTATATAAATGACAGGAAAATTGTGGTTCCTGAGGTAAATTAAACTTTGTTTAGTGAAAAAAAATGAAGAATAAATTATTTCTGAGGTAAATTTTGTGCACAGTATATGCTACAGCTTTCTGATATAAAATTGCATCTGAAAATGTGATTTCTGAGGTAAACTACACACTAAAAAAAAAATGGACCCAGGAACACAAAAATCGCACTTCAGATCTCGATTAATGAAAGATTTAGGTTGAAAAGCTACAAAAAACATGATAAAGGGGATTGCTGACCAGCACACAGTGCCTCCCAGGAAAAAATATCCAATAGTGTAAGGAAAAACCTTGAGGCACTGACTTCATGCATAAAGTGATTGATTTATTAGAAAATTCTAATATAGTGGACTTTATGTGTCATAGACATACGCTTGTCTCATATGACAAAATAACCAACATTTTGGCCATAAAGGCCTTGTTCACGGTTCATCTTAGTTCACAAGACTGGGAGGGTGAAGACTGAGTCACCAAGGGTATGTGTGTGTATCACGCCAGCATTTCCAGGGAAATAAATTATTTCTGAGCTAAATTTTGTGCACAGTATATCCTACAGCTTTCTGATGTAAAATCGCATCTGAAAACGTGATTTTTAGGTAATCTACACACTGCTAAAAAAAAAAAAAATGGACCCAGGAACACAAAAATCGCACTTCAGATCTCGATGAATGAAAGATTTAGGTTGAAAATCTGTCCTAATATAAATTGTGTAATCCGCTATCAGCCGTCAATGGAAACTGAAATCATCAACCAGCCGATGGCTGATTCATGATCACACTTAAAATCAAAGTAATAAAGTGAAATCACAGATCTAAATTTGTGTAAATTTCATCATGGCAACTCATAATGTGACTGTGTAGTGTGTATGGCCCCCGACAATGTCTGGGCATGTTCCTGATGAGACGACAGATGGTGGGATCTTCTTCCTCTCAGATCTGGGGAAGGACATCACTGAGCTCCTCCACGGTCTGTGGCACAGATACATAATGTCCCAGAGGTGTTCAATAAGGTCTGAGGAACATAAGGGTCGTTAAGGCGGCATCAAAGCCTTTGTCATCCAGGATCAGCTGACATTTTGGCCACGTGAGGATGGCTATTGTCCCTTTGGACCACAGTAAGGTCTGACTATGGCTCTGAGGACCTGTTCCCGTACCTCACACCAGTCACGGTACTGATGGCTATCACATGGAGGTTTGTACAACCCTCTAAGGATTTGCCTCCCCAGACCATCACTGATCAACGCCAAACCAGCCATGTTGGATGATGTTTTCTGGCAACATTCCTCATGGAGTCTCCAGACTCTTTCAGTTGTGTTTAGTGAGAACCTCCTCTCATCTTTGAGACACCAATGGCGGAGGAGCCAATTCAAGTGTCCTCTGGTAAATGTCTGTCAAGTTGTATGGAGCAGTGCTGTCTGTACAAGCCTTCATTGAGTCTGTTTATGACAGTTCAGTCGGAGCATGCACTCTAGTAGACAGTGGAGGCCATTTTGCACAGCTCTGACAGTGCTCCATCAAGTCCTCCTCACACAAAGGAGCAGATATCGGTCCTGTTTTTGGGTTGAAGCCTTTCTACAACCCTCCATGCTCTTGAGAATGCCATCCTGGAGGATCTGGGCTATCTGTGTCATCTTAATGGACTACACAGGTATCGCCTCATGCAACCATTAGTGACAAGGACGTGAGCAAAACGTAAATATAGAGAAGGATCAGTCAGGGAGAATAAGGAGAAAAGACTTTCATCTTTTTTAAGGTTGACTTCCTGTACCTCCATCCTGTCACTTTAATTTCATGACAGGGTCCTCTCCCCTCTGTACCAGTCTGTCATTGTAAATTTGTTTACTGTAAACGATATCTATAACTTTGTATGTAACTCCTGCTCATGTACAGCACCATGGAATTAACGGCGCTATATAAATAAATAAAAATAATAATAATAAACAATAGCTTCTGCTTCCTAATAGGAAAGACTCTTATCCCCGAAGTTTCATTATTTTGGGATTATACTGTGATGGGCCATGTATCTCCCATTCTTTGGGCGTGAAAATAAACTATAAATATGTTTGCCCTGAGGTAAATTCTCCTCATGGGGTGTCAAAACTTTATATACAAGATATACATTTAACCTGAAAGAAAAAAAAAATAATTATTTCTGGTAAATTCTATATTCAGTACATCCAATTCTGTGAATATAAACCTGTCCTGAAGTACAGTAAACTACCAGTGAAGAATAAATATGGTCGCCGTGAAGTAAACTCTTCATCTAGGGTGTCAAAATATCATACAAACAAACATGAAAATGTGACTCTGAGGTAATTTATATGTGCCCACCGATTGACCCGAAAGTTTGAAGGAAAATAAATAAACATATAAATTATCCCGGGTATATTTTTCCAGACATTATCCAATTGTGTAAAAATTAGACCATAAATATCTCCGCCCCGAAAGTCAATTTTGCCAATATAGATAGAGAGGTATCTATATTAGTTAACCTTTGATTCTGAGGAAAAAAATATCCATTTTTAATTATTTATTAGGTAAATTCTACCTCTGGTGCATATCCCATTCCTATCTTGTGAAATTAAACATGTAAACTTGTATGTTCTGAGGTAAATTCTCCTCGTAGGGTGCCAAAATAATATCATCTAAAAGACATGAAAATGCAATTTCTGAGGTAAATTAGCTGTATATCTTTTTGTGTGGGACACATTGGTCCTGATTCTTCTTTGGGTGACAACCAATATTACTACCTTTAGTGCTGTTACATAGGATGACCAAGACCAGTCTCCCACTATAATTGGTACAAGACTTCTATACAAAGGACCTGCGGATAGTTTGTGCAGAGATTTCTACAATGCACAGCTTCTACCCTCAGCAGTGACGTGTAAGGACTTGTTCTAGGGCTGTGCATTGTCCATTTTGTCCATATGTAAATGTGTCTCCTGCAGATGCAGTGATGATAGTATTACATTGGATTTATTGGCAATTTCCTGGAAAGTATCTGGAAAGTTGTATAGCAATAACAATCCTGTGTACAGTAAATAGAGGAACGTTTGTTAATGAAGTGCTTCTACAGGTCACTTAGGAACTCTGCCAATGGCTTTTACCCATATTGTAAGTCCATGATCTTGCATGGTCTGTGGTTGTCTTGTTGTTGGGAACGACGACCCCAGCAATTCTGCACAAGGGTGAACATGCTGCACAGGTATATCACACTCGCACCCCCTGAGGAGGATAGGGGTCATTCAGGGGCATCATCACTGGAAAAAGCAAAGACAAGAGCAGTAACGTGCCCAAGTTCCCCATCATGACCAAAGTGGCCAACCACCGGCTTGAGCAGTCATGGGTGATACAATACGCTTGTAAGTTTCAGGACAGTCTCACCAAGGCAAAGTGCTCCAGTGTTGCCAAAATGATTGATTCCCTGAGAGTTGGGTTGGTTGTATGCCGAGTGGCTGGTGGCATTCACCCATCCCTTAGTGCCACAGTTGATGATAGCTCCATCGCCTTCCTCGTCTCGGCATATCTCACACCTACAACATATTGTCCTGTCCTGAGCCTTCGGAGGTGCTTGTGACCTTAAAGACACTACCTGCAAAAAAATTGCTACCCTTGGCAGAAAATATGCAAGCAGGCGGAAATTCACACGCAAGGTTGACCAGCTACAGACCTCTCAGAGCTGACCTTTCCCAGTATTGAAGGTACTTTCAACCCACTGCTTTAGGACAGCATTAGTTACTCCTGTCAGGTCACTGTTCGCTTGTCCCTCACTTTATCTGGACCGTGCTGTTTGGTATATTAATGGCATTTTTAGTCCTGTGGGTGCCCAGAGTACATTAGGAAACTCACTGCTTAGCATTGCCACAAGCACCTCACTCCTAGCCCACCAACTCTCTCATGATGGACAAGGCCAATTCAGCCTCTGTCCCACCAACTCGCTCACGATGGACAAAGCTAGTAAGGCTAAGTTCACACCAGGCATTTTTTTCTGCAGCAAAACCTGAGTATTTGGCAGGAAAGAAGCTGTGCCACAAACGCTGGTTTTGCAGCGGTTTTTCATGCTTTTTTTTTTTTTTTTACATTCAATAGGTGAAAAACGATGAAAGAAGTGACATGCTCTATGTCCAAAAAACCATGCAAAGCACAAAATACTGATGACAAAAAAAAAACTGTGTGAGATTTCTGAAATCTCATAGGCTTTGTTGGTACTGTGAAAAGCTGAAAATTAACAAAAAAAAATGCAGCAAAAAGACGCCCAGTGTGAACTTAGCCGTAAACCTCTCGTCCAACAGCATTCTCATGATGAACAAGCCCAGTTCAATCTCTACCTACTCACTACCCAGCTCTCTCAAGATGGACAACCCTAAATTAACCTCTAGCCCGACAACATTCTCAGGATGGACAAGCCCCCTTTAGCCTCCATCCCACCAATTCCCTCACGATGGACAAGTCCACTTTAACCACTAGCCCACCAACATTCTCATCATGGACAAGGCCACTTCAGCATCTTGATTAACAACTCTCGTACAATAAACAAGCCCAGTTCAGCCACTAGCCCATTAACTCTCTTACGATGGACAAGCCCACCTCTAGTCCAACAACCCTCTTTCGAGGAAAAAACCCAGTTTGACCTCCAGCCAACAAACATACTTATAATGGACAAGCCCATGTCTGACAGTTACATAAGTGAATAACAGGTTCTCAAAGCACATTATGCCATCTTGACACACACCTCTCCTTGTGGCAAAACCCTGTCTGAAAATGACTTCCTTTACTATCACAAGGCCTGTGTTGATGCCGGTACTCTGCTGCTTGCTACTATGGTGGCCTTGATGCATATCACAGCCCGCTAGACCATACATCCTCAGATGCCTAGGTTTGCTGACAGTACATGGACAAAACACCACATAATACACACTTACAGCATATACAAAGCACAAACAAACATTGTCTTAAATGTGTAGACCCATTAACAACATATATCATCTATCCATTAGATAGGTTTTAATTGTATGATCACTGGGGTTCTGACCTTTGGGTCCCCCACCGATCCTGAAAATCTGGGCCCTAAAGTCCAGTGTGTTACTGAGCATGTGCAAACACTGCTCTATTGTCACAGATGGGTCAGAGGCTGCAGACAGTCGCATGGCATCTTACTGCAGAAGGTCTCAGCGGTTGGCCTTGCAGACTAGTGGCCACCTCCCTCGGCCTTAATGGTGTCACTTAGATCTGGGTGTTTTTAACTGCCAACTTCCTGTTGGGAGTTGCGGGTGATATTTTCTATTTGCACTTCCTGTTGAGGCTTGGAGCTGCTGCAGTCGGCTAGCGTCCTCTTTGGAGTTTGTAGGACGATGGTGTTTCTCTCTGCATATACTCAAATTAAGTGTTTCCCTTGTTTTGTGTATCCTAGCTGTCTTTTAGTGTTAGTTGGGTTCGACCAGCGTACACCCCTTCCTTCCCTAAGCAGGGCTTTCTACTAGGGTCTGACAGGGACTAGGTATCCTGCTCGGCCATAAGTGCAAAACATATTTAGGGTCTGTTAGGGAAGACATGGAGACGTTAGATCTGCCTAGGGGTCTCCACTCCCCGCTTCTCTAATGTTGGGCCCCCCACTTCCCCTTATCCCTTTGTGTTGCACTGTCCTACACTGTGCATGACATCTATTAAACTGCATATAGGAGTATCATATGGTGAAAGGATAAGTGATTGCACATAATCAGTAACACTTCATTCACAGAGTATACTACAATGTGCGTTTTGTTAGCGTTTTTTAAGGGTTTACGCAGCTGCAAAAACGCGGTGGAAATGCTTAAAAAACACAACGTGGGAACACAGTCACAAAGAAAAAGTCTTAGATCTTTGAGTTCAGCTCATGAAAAATGGGAGCAAAAACAAGAGTGCTGTGTTTATATTTTTTTCAGTGTATATCTCCTTCCTGAGAGAACCTATCAGTAAATTCATCATAGAACTACAGTATAATGTGGAATTTCATTATTTTTTTTTGGGGGGGGGGGGGGTGAAACATAGGCAATACTAGTTAATGAGCTTAACATGCCCTGTTATTTGGAGTTATATGAGATGTTGAGATTTTACCTTTACAAGTCAATTTCATTATATTTCTATGATTGATAATCCTTACACTCATCAGATCCCATTATTGACATATCAGTTGTTGTATACCTCCTAGACCAGGGGTCTCAAACACACAGCCCGTGGGCCACATGCGGCCCCTGAGGCACATTGTGCAGCTCTTCGGCCACCGAGACTATTGCGGCCCAGTCCAGGGGCTGCAGACGTCAGCGTTTTTTTTTCAACTGAATGTATTGCAGCGCAGAGACCAGCTCTCTGCACCGCAATGCCAGTACCATCCACCAATCAGAGTCCGCGCATGCCATCACTGCCATGCGCCGCCCCGGAACTGGAAGAGGAAGAGGACACTGTTCGCCAAAGGAGTGAAGGAGTGAGGTCAGGTGAGAGGTTTTTTTTATGTGTGTGAAGAGCAACAGAATGTGGGACATTAACACAAGTACAAGATGGGGACATTACAATAAGATGGCAACCAGGATGAGGACATTACTATAAGATGGCAACCAGGATGGGGAAATTACTATAAGATGGCAACCAGGATGGGGAAATTACTATAAGATGGCAACCAGGATGGGGAAATTACTGTAATAAGATGGCAATCAGGATGGGGACATTACTACACTACAAGCTAGGACCAGGATAGGGACATTACTATAAGATGGCAACCAGGATGAGGACATTACTATAAGATGGCAACCAGGATGGGGACATTACTATAAGATGGCAACCAGGATGGGGACATTACTATAAGATGGCAACCAGGATGGAGACATCACTACACTACAAGATAGGACCAGGATGGGGACATTACTATAAGATGGCAACCAGGATGGGGACATTACTATAAGATGGCAACCAGGATGGGGACATTACTACACTACAAGATGGGACCAGGATGGGGACATTATTATATGATGGCAACCAGGATGGGGACATTACTACAAGGTGGGGACCATTATTACTGGATGAGGGACATTATTATAGGACAGGGGACATTACAGGATTGGGGAAATTATTGAAGGATGGGGGACAGAGTTATTATAAGGCGCTAACTGTAAAACAATAATATTGTATGAGGCCAATGAGGGGACTGAAAAAAGAAAACTTGTTTTTCTAAATATTAAAAATAAAGAATGAAAAATAACGGAAAAATATTTGACTAGTAAAAATGCTGTTTTATGTAACAGCTGAAGTAAAAAATATAAGACCTGTACCATAACCCGTATGATAAACACCATTAAAAATAAAAATACTTGCCAAAAATAAAAAAAAAATAAAAAGTCATATAGAAAAATAATGGTATCACTGAAAGAGTCATCTTCTTCCTCAAAGAACGTGGCCCTTGATGTTCAATTTTTTTCTATGTGCGCCCGTGTACCCGTCTGAGTTTGAGAATGCTGTTCTGGACTCTACTGAAAGAACTGATGTATTTAGCAGCCATTCTGCAAACATGAAGTGACCTTCCTGCAGGAAAGAACACAGGTCAGTGTCCCGGGCATTGAACTTTTCAGGGTAGCTTTCCTATTTATAAGCCAAAATATTTTGGCATACCAGTGAATTGCTTATATAATCCGAATCCTTTGGAAAGATCCAACAGTGCAGGGATAATCCTATTTTTGCATGATGTTTCTACAGACTTTCAGAAGTTACAAGCTTTATTACTGCCCTTGTTGTCTCAACCCTGGGTGGTATATATGCTCTTGTATATCGCTGTTGCACAAGGACCCACGGGGCATCAGATATTTTAGGATAGGACATTATTTTGTGGTCACTGTGATTATTTCACGAATCATCAGAAAGGGGAGGCCTTGGCGATGCTGTCCCATCATTATTTTTCCTGGTCATCCGTTCTGATAGTTGGTGGGTTGCCAGACGTCATATCCTCAGGCTAGGCCAATATGATTGCGGTAAAATTGTAGAGTATCTGAACTATTGCATAGGGGAAATGTCATGCAAAATTCAATAAATTTACAGCAGCATTATCATACCATGCACTAATAAAATTAGCCGGTTAGAAAGTTTTTTTTTTTTTTGGGTGAATTTTAATTTACAAAATCCAAATTATTTTTTTGTTCTTTTTAACTTTTAATCCATCAATCATACTCATCATCCCCTCCTATACATACATACATACGGGTTGTACGTCTGCTATTTTTATGATAGGAATGTGTCCCCTGGTTGACCTAAAGTTTGTAACCCAAGTTTATCCAGTCGGAGCACTCACACATCCTCCATATCCCTTTCCACTTGACTTTCCCTTTTTTGTCCACCGACATTTCCAGGAAAACAAAGTAACACTGTGTACAGAATCATCCAGCTCTACATAGAAACCAGTAAACAAGTCCCAGAGCAGAGTCACCCGCATCACAGCCCTCCTGTCCTTATGAGCCAATGGGGATTGGAGTGGGGTTGTACAGAAGGCAGGATCACACCTCCTGTTGTTTTCACCAGAGGGGAAAATTGCTGGAAAAGCAAAGAAAACAACCAAGAAATGCTGATTTCTGGCAGAATTCTTGCTGGCTGGAAGAGGTTTACTTTCAATTTTCTGCAAGTGAATGTGCAACATGTGAAAACACTGGATTGTTTTGTTGAATTTATTTTTGCGCTGTTAAAAAAATCAAACAAACAAACAAAAAATATCAGACAATGGGTTGGTAATGCTCCAAAATAGCAAAATAGACATTTTTTTACTCTGCCATCCCACCAGTCCTTGTTTGTGAACATGGCTGCAGCATTACAGACCTCAGTGGTTTGCCTAATCTAATTCAACATGATGTTGTAGACAGGATGTCACTTCAGGAGCCTTGTCAATAACTGCAGGGCAGTGCAGAGACACCACTGAAGTTGGAGGGGCTTTAATGGGCATATAATGCCTATTTTATTATTTTCTAGCATTATTGACCAGATTAACCACAGATAACTGCTTTCAAAATGAAAAACATTTCTTATTTTTTAATTATTTTCCTTATTTTAATAAAAGTAGTAATATTTGGCAGCTCAGCGATGGCCATCACTCACATTGGTTCCTGTCCCTATGTACTACTATATCGCTGTGATAAACTAATATTTTGTAAACCTCAATCATTCCCTTGCATACAGGAGCTTACAATCTGATTTACTGCGTATATTGGAATATACAGTGGGTCCGGAACGTATTCAGACCCCTTTAAATTTTTCACTCTTTGTTTCATTGCAGCCATTTGGTAAATTCAAAATAGTTCATTTTTTTCTCATTAATGTACACTCTGCACCCCATCTTGACTAAAAAAAACATCCAGAAATGTAGAAATTTTTGCAAATTTATTAAAAAAGAAAAACTGAGCAATTTTCATGGCTTGAACCAATAAGACGGTTTCTTGGACATCTTCGATATGGAATGAACATGGACTAAATGTAAGTTCGTTCCATTAGAAAGTCCCCATAAACAGTCTTGATACAGAGTAAAAAGATGCTGATTAATCATCCTCAAAGTATGAAGATCCCATGACTTTTGAAGGGAGTATTGTCGCCATTCTGAGCCAACTAGGGGAAAGTTCACACAGAAGTTTATAAGAGACACAATGATAAAAGTGTATATAATTAGGCCTAGACATTTATAGAGTCCGGTATAGGGATGTGGGACAAGGGTGAAGCAGCCAATAAGACATGTTTATGGGGACTTTCCAATGGAACGTATTTCATGCTGACCTCCTACAGAGGATATTATTGCGAGGAAGGTTACTGGGACTTTTCAATGCAATGAGTGGAATTCACACACTGACATCCACATCATGTGAATTGACCTCAAACCTGCAGCTCTTGTCAATTTGACTGTATTCACACGTTGCATAGCTGATGCAGAGCTTATGGTTTCTTAACTAAAATCCAAAGTATTTCCACATCTAAAATCCCTGCATATTTTTCTGCATTTGGACCAAGCTGCGGAATTATAAAAAGCAGCAAGAGACGGATTTCACAACAACGGATTTCGCACCAAAAAGAAAAAAACAACAACGCAGCATGTGAACATCTTCAAATTCATCCACTTTGCTGGTACTGAAAAAATGTTCGGATTTTACAAGGAAGATGAAGGAGTAAAATCTGCACCAAAGACGTGTGAACGTAGCCTTTGACATCACGCCTTGCTGAGTCGATTTATTTTTTTAATAAATAAATGATTGCGATACATTTATTTTACCTAATTTCTCATCAACATGGTTTTCTGTAGTAACATAGAGACGTTTATTAAACAGGTGCAATAATAAGGTGGGGGATGGGTATCATCAGAAGCAGGATATGTAGCATAATATAGCTTCTGGAGAGGATAATAATATTTTGCAACTGGGCTTTTTTTTTTCTAGATAAAGGGCCACATTGCAAAATGAGCTGTACATTCCTGCAGCAGCTTCATTCACAGATTAGGCATCACACAACACTGATAATCTGGAGTGTGTGTGAATGAGGTAGCTGCAGCCTCCTTAAAGGAGCGGCGCACACCCAGCTCTGAGCCTCACCGCCAAGTAAGGGAAAGGTCACACAGAGCTGTTTACCAGGAGACACAATGACAAAAGTACAATGTGAATATATTTCTTGCAGCAGAGAACACAGCACAGGGCGACTGGTATAATAATCCCTATCAATCATAAGCGGATCGTAGAAGCGTCTTCTAAACTCTGCGCTGAACCAGACGTAAGAGATGTTCCCGGATCATCACAAGTGTTTACAGCAGAACTTTCCGTTGTGACAAAGACCAGGTCCATTACAAAGTAGAGGCGGGGAGGGAAAAAGCTGCATCAGAGGCAGCGAGCTGTTAGTGGACATCTGTAATAAGCAGCATCAAAATACTTTTATCTGTGAATCAGAATAAATGTAACTTTCCAATATACATTATATGGAGAAAAGTATCGGATACATCTTAGTTACTGAATTCGGGTTTTTATTCATCCCCATTTCCCTCGGTGTATAACATACTGCCTCTCACCCTTCCCTCGGTGTATAACATACTGCCTCCCACCCTAGGTGTATAATATCCGGTCCCTCGACCCCAAGTGTATAATATCTGGCCCCTCAAACCCCAGTGTATAATATCCAGCCTCTTACCCCCAGTGTATAATAT
>VIAB01003910.1:19549-31006 GCA_009801035.1 Oophaga pumilio
AAGTGGCTTACCTCTGCACAGGGGCCCACCGGGGGATTCACCTGTGGGCCAGTCCGAGCCTGTATATGCTTCATCGGTCATGTCCCTGCCTTTGATTCAGGCTCCGGCGCTGAGCCCGCATCTTTCTCTGCACTTGATGGCTGATGTAATCATGGAAATTGACACTAAATTTGTGTTTGGAGTCCAACTTTAGTGGAACTGTAACCTGTTGCTGAACGATGGCTATTACTATGAAAACCTGGTTCTTGCAAGCAACATGAAAGTGATGCATTCAGACATCGCTGGTATAGGTTTCCTTGTAGACCTTTATATGTATAATAGTGTTGCAGAGAACAAGATCCTAAATTTCATTATTACTAATATATATTTTTTTTTCTTGCAGATGTAAGTAATATTAATAGCTTATCTTTAGACTGGCTTACAGGACAACTCTTTTGGGCAAGTAGTGCAAACAAAACAATTTCTGTTGGCCTGACCGATGGGCGAGGCTATGTCCACATCCTTGAAAAGGGCATTGTGCCAGATCAGCTTGTAGTCTTTCCACAAGAACGGTAATGTGAATTTTTTTTTTTCTTAATTTTTGCAAACATCTTGCTTATCCTGGCATTAATCTATTCAGAATGCATTCCTTACACTCCAAGATTACCAAGTGTCAGAAAAAAATGTTTCTGCTGGACTGATGCAAATCTTTATACTTTAGAGAGGGTGCACCCTTAATTATTTGCATATCAAAACATAGAAAAAAAATTGTAGTACGTGCCTAATTTTTTTATTTTTATTTTTTTAAATTTCAAAGCGATAAGTAGCAAGTACTGCAAATTAAGCTTTTGCTATTAAACAGCAAGTATAACCTCATATGAGGTTTGGGCGGTTTGCTGGTCTGAAGCATTCAGGAGTGTGTTTAACAAAGTACTTTAGTCATCGGGGACTCTTGTTACTTTCTCCTGTGGGACAAAGAACTAACAGGTTGGTAGTGAACTACCTGACAATGATCTCTGCTGGCTCAGGGGGCAAGTCCCCTGCTTAACTTCACCTCTCAACAGAGCAGCGCCTTCTTTTTGTCCTGTTGATGGGGCATCGCTGCCTACGTCATGCTGACAAGCGGCTCCCTGCAGTTAAGCAGCACTGGGCAGGCTGTCGATCACCATTACATTGGCATTGATGCCCTGTCAAAGGACAAAGGATCAAAAGAGAAGAAGCTAGAACATGGGATGTCGCTGGCAACAGCAGTCCATGACGAGTCTCACGGCAGAGATCGTTGCTGGGTAGAAAAGGAAGGCAATGGGCAACTACCTTCTGGTAAGCTCTTAAATCGATAGAAGGGAAAAAAAGTTAGTCACCTTAAATAACCCTCCCCCCCCCCCCTTTAATGCCAAGGATGAAAGACATCAGAAATTCCATATTGAAGATGAAATTGTTACAGCTCCTCAATCTACAAAGGGTTATTACTAAGGCAATTTCCTAACTTTTAGTCACTAATGCATTCCCTTAAGTTTTTCTCATGAATGTATGCTTTAAAGACTAATTTTATCAAGAATGCTTGTCAATGATTGCCCTAATCAAGGTAAGTTCTGTAGATGCTGGATGTATTACACTTGCCATTCAAGAAGACTGTTTCAGCAAGTGCCATCACTTTGCACAATCTTAAAACTTGAAACTCTGGAAAATGTCAGAAGGGGTAAATCTATTAGATTCTGACTTTGTTTTTCCTTCTTTCCTGTTATTCATCCATCCAGGTACATGTACTGGGTAAATTATGGCTTAAAGGGTAATACCACTCTGCAGACTGCAGGAATGGATGGGTCAGATTGGCATGTGATTTCATTTATGCCTATGGAACAACCAACTGGCCTCACTATTGATTACATCACATATCGGTTATACTGGATCAGTGAGTACAAGGAGGTAATCTCTAACCTAATCTTACAAATAATTTCCTAAATGTAACTTGAATATGAGCGCTATAAATTCAAAGTTGACACTAAATCTTGTCACTGCCGTTCTCATGCTACTCTTTTCCTCATATCCATGTGACTCAATCCTATGGCCCTGAAGTGTTGCTACCACTGAACTTGTATCTGGAATAATATCACCGACTGTAAAACTTGGTAACCAACTCTAAACCAGGATGTGTCCTAGCCCTCCCAACTGGGAAATTCGCTAATGCTTGGAGTATCACATGTGGCTGCCCTAATTATTGGTAACAAGTTCTTAGTCACGATCACATGTTCAGGATTTGAGGGTTTCTTCCTTAGTATTTGTAAGCCAAAACCAGGAGTGGATAAAAAATCCAAAATTGGTGTGCATATTTCTATTAAACTTTTTTCTGCTGACTATTCCACTCCTGGCTTTGGCTCACAGAGGTAAAATACTGAACATGGCCTTACTGATGATCTGTAGTCTTTAGACTAGAGTTGGTGATCAAGTTAAAGCCAAATGTAAATAGTCCAGGCATAAATGAAATATGAATGCAGCCTATCTGGACTCTGCTCTTGGCATTCAAGAATTCTTAAAAGGGTTGTCTGGTCAAACATACATGCAGTCACATGCTGTGAGGTTTCTCCAGTCTCCGTGCCGGGAATGACTATCTGTAATAATTATAGGGGATAACTCAGGAGACTTCTTGCGTGGAGCAAGACAACTACAGGACTCGGTCTTATAAGTGGTAAAGTCTATATTATCACATGTGATATAGGAAAGATGTATATCTTCGTACCGTGTTAGCCAGTAGATAGAAAAATATTTAGACTTGAGAGTCCTCAGTGGTTGATACCTTTTAATGGCTAACTGAAAAGATGGTAACAAATTGCAAGCTTTCGAGACTACTCAGGTCTCTTCTGTCTTTGCCTGATGAAGAGACCTGAGTAGTCTCGAAAGCTTGCAATTTGTTACCATCTTTTCAGTTAGCCATTAAAAGGTATCAACCACTGAGGACTCTCAAGTCTAAATATTTTATTATCACATGGTGATTCAAACAGGTGCAAAGCTCAAGTCCACAACACTTGGTGTAGATCATAAATGCAGCTTAACAGTCTATAGGAAACTTCAGAGAGAAATGCAATCAAGCAGAGAGTATGAAGCACAGTTAAACTTGAGGATACTTGACACGAATAAGTCTTAGTTTAGTCCAAGCACAGGTAGGCAGTTCAAATGATATCTTTAGCTCAACCAGGGAGGCCTGGGTGATAGTCTCAGGTTTAAGCAGCGCAGAGCTGCAACAGCTTACATGTGCAGCAAATGCAGAAGGGAGTAACACAAGCCGCCAGATGAAGGAGGATTACTGGAAACCGGTGTATGCAGCAGGAACTCAGAGCAGAGTAGCAGGATCATAAACAGGTTCACAGGAGCAGGTACAAAGCCAGGGAGCCACCAGAGGTCAGAAGCTGGATGCAAGGCAGAATACTCTAGCACAGACTAAAGGCTGGGGTGGAGTTATATAGCAGGAAGACAGTGCACATGAGACCAAAGACGCCATCTTGGAAAAGGGCAGTAAAGCACAAAAGGTGATCAAAAATGTTCTGAGTCCTGACACTTTCATGTTAAGAGTGTGCGATATATGCATTCTCCTGGCCAGAAGTAAACAAAATGGATGTGGCCTCATTCAGTGCAAGAATATTGAGCAGGTCTGGAAACTGTCTAGCCAGAATGTGGCCAGGAGTACGTTAATTGCGTACCTGTGGTCGCATAACTACTGTTCCCAGCACAGATGCTGGAGAATCCTCAGTGCCCAATGTGGGACTTTACAAGTCTGCAGTCAAAGTGACTGCAAACTTGTTGTCTTAGACTGGACAACCCTTTTTTAAAGAATTTGACTTTGGTCATCAATATTACCCCTGATCATCTTGAGATTCTCTAGTGACTGGTACAGGAGAGCATGGTTTTATTAAGTACAGAAGCTGTGATGTAAGCCTGTGTTTTCATGACTGAGTAGAAGCCTGGACTGAACGGTGGCTGCACATGTCTTGGACTTTGCAAATGTTTTGATATGTTGTATATAGTCCCTCCCCCATGGGTACACTGAGGAATATGAGTTGAGAATGTGTAGTTTGTGCAAGTTTTCAATCCATTGACAAAGGCTACACCTAGAAAGTTGTGGTGAATGACTTCTACTCTGACTGACCTCCAGTAATAAGTGGTGTACTTGATGGTTCAGGGTCAAGTCTGTTAAATTATTTTAAAGATGGGTTTATCATTGCTTATATTCTTGCCAATGACTCCCAATGTAGTATAATGTATTTTTTGAAAGATGTTTGTAAGGTGCCTGTTGACCTGAACTGATTTCCAGTTCACCACCTGACAGCACCATGGAGGACGTCCTTCTTATCCTTAGTGGGACAGGAACAACAAGCAGTTAAAAGGACCCTCCCCTCGCCACCCCTCAGTGTCTTTCCTGTCCCACTGAGGATAGGAGCGACGAGCTGGCAGATGGTGAGGATCGGAGGGGCCCAGCCTTTCCCTTCCCACCCGGTAGATCTGCGCTGATACGTGCTTCTGTCAGGTCCCTCAGCAATGCCAGTGTAGCGCTGCTCCTGGTACGCGGCCCGCTTCCTCCGGACAGGGGGCTCTCGGTCCGGCGCCATACCGCTCTCCTGGGCTCAGTCTGCAGCGACTATCGCTGGCAGCAAGGAGCTACTTCTGGGTCATGGCGTGTCACTTCCGGTCGCGTCACATGCCGGAGGCATGCGAGGGCACGATTGCGTCGCGCAGGAGCACGGAGGGGCAGGATCATCCAAGTAAGGAGGATAAAAAGGGGGTTCTACCCGGAGACACCGCTGGCCATCCTGACAAAGGGAGACAATAGCGGTGCAGCAAAATGGAAAACGCAGCCAGACCTGAGGGCCCAGAGATCGCACAGGGGCACATGAGTAGGCTACTTAAAGCCTGACTTGGTGCCCACAATGCCCCCATGTACCCCTAAATTACAGAAGGGAACCTCTGTGTTTGTAGGGGGACCAAACAACCCAGGAGAAGAGGAAACCTGGCAATAGAAAGAAATGCCCGATTTTGTGTATCTAAGTTACCGGAGGGCTGACTAAAACCTTTATGCGACTCCTGCACATATAAGGTTGTCGGGAGAGGAGCAGACATCATTATTAACCAATATGAGGTCCATGATAAGGCAGGAGGTCCAAGCATCCATTTCAGGCTTGAACCTTCCTTGCCTTAGCCAAGCTGAAACCCAGAAACCCCGGAAGAGGCCTATGGAACCTAGTACTTCTTTGGAGGAAGAGGACGGGGAGGATTCAGAACAGGAAGAAAAGGACGAACTGTCAAATAGGGGGAAAAAATAACTTTTCTCATCGACAGACAGACGAGTTGCTCCAAGCGGTCCGTGATACTATGCAACTACAGTACGCACCAGAGGAGACGTCTGTTCAGGATTAAATATTTGGGGGGGACTACAATCCCAGATTTCCAGAGTATTCCCAGTCCATAGCCATATCTGATCCATGATCCTGGAAGAATGGCAGGAGGCGGAAAAAAGACT
This sequence comes from Oophaga pumilio, assembly GCA_009801035.1. NCBI lineage: Eukaryota > Metazoa > Chordata > Amphibia > Anura > Dendrobatidae > Oophaga > Oophaga pumilio. The sequence goes on from VIAB01003910.1 coordinate 25,038, forward strand.
TGTAATTCCTAGGGATTTCAGGCTTAGGTTGCCATACAATCCTGACGACATCAGAGCTTGGGATGATGTCCCTAAAGTGGACGTGCCGGTTGCCAAGGTGGCAAGGAAATCATCAATCCCGTTCGAGGACTCATCCAGTCTAAAAGATCCAATGGATCGAAAGGCGAATAGCCTACTAAGAAGGACATGGGAAGCATCGGCGGCTATTATTCGGGCTAATATTGCGGCCACATCAGTTGCTCGATCTATGTATCTCTGGGTAGATGACTTAGAGCATCACCTCAAAGCCAGAACTCCCAGGGAGACTATTCTTAGATCCCTACCATTACTAAAACTTGGCACGGGGTTCATGGTGGATACATCCGCAGAATCAGATAGATTTGCAGCCAGAAGCAAGTCCTTATCAAATGCAGCCAGACGAGCGATCTGGCTTAAAACGTGGTCAGGAGACGCCCATGCAAAAAATTAATTGTGCCATCCATTTCTCAGGGGGTAAAATGTTCGGGCCAGTTCTAGACGATATATTAGAAAAGGCCGCCGACAAAAAGGGGTTCCCCCGAAGAAAAAACTAAAAAATATCAGCCCTTTCAGAGATTCCGACCTGGTCAGGAACCAGACTATAGAGGGAAAGGAAAGACAGGTAGATGGAGCTACCCCAAGGGGGGAAAGGAAGAGATTCCATCTTTGGGGCTTGATCAGTGACCCACAAAAAATGACGCTATCCGAGTGGGGGGCCGGATAAGATACTTCTTGGGATGTTGGCAGAAGGTCTCTCACAGCCCGTGGATTCTCCGAACAGTCAGCCAAGGCTATATCCTGGAGTTCGTCGGCAGGCCGCCAGAGAGGTTTGTGACCACCAAATCCCAACCCTCTCTGACCGCATCTATGTGGGCGGATGTCCAGGACTTACTCAGACTAAAGGTGATAGTCCCAGTTCCCCTGTCAGAAAAAAGCAGGGGTCACTATTCGAGACAATTTTCAATCAAAAAGCCGTTAGGTGACAGTCCAGAACGATCATAAATCTCAAACCACTGAATCACTACATAAAATACAAAAGATTCAAAATGGAATCAGTAAAGAGCACTATTCCCCTGATAGACAAGGACATGGTAATGTGCACGCTAGACTTGGAAAACGCATACTACCATGTGCCGATCCATCCAACCTATAAGAGATATCTCAGGTTTGCCCTGGCACACCAGGGAACAGTCCATCATTTTCAATTTCAGGCACTTCCCTTCGGGTTAGCTTCAGCCCCCAGAACTTTCACGAAGTTGATGGCGGAGGTGGTAGCATGGTTGAGAAACCAGGGAGTGACAATAGTACCCTATTTGGATGATTTCCTGGTAGCAGCGGGGTCCGAGGAACAGCTCAGGGCAGATTGTCAGACCACAATTTCCGTTCTTCAGGAGCTGTGATGGATAATAAACTGGAAGAAGTCGAGTTTAGTCCCGCAGACCAGAGTGAAATTTTTAGGGGTCATGTTAGACTCCCATACCAGAAACTCGTTTTTACCAGAAGAAAAGCAGCGGTCCCTCACGGAGAACATTCGTCAGTTCCTAAGAAAGTCTTGTTCCATCAGGGAGACCATGGCAGTTCTAGGCCGGATGACGGCATGCATTTCTTGCGTGAGATGGAGCCAGTTCCACTGACGAAAATTACAGCATCAAACTCTTCGGTCCTGGGACAGGAGGCAGTGTTCCCTGGACAAGAAGATAACTCTATCACTGACAGTGAAAAAATCACTGGGTTGGTGGAGCGTTCAGAAGAACCTAGGAGTAGGAGTACCCTGGATTCTCACACCTTCCCTCACGGTCACTACAGATGCCAGTCAGACCGGATGGGGCGGACATGTGGAGAGTCTACTATCAGGGCCAATGGGACCCAGAGACGAGTACAAGGTCGTCAAATTTCAGAGAGCTGTTCGCCATTTGGAAGGTTCTACTCCACGCCAGGGGGAAGCTCAGAGGAAAACACGTAAAGATACTTTCCGACAACACGACGGCGGTAGCATTCCTAAAACATCAAGGAGGGCCAAGACACCCAGTGCTACAGCATCTTGCAGGACCAGATATTCAGATGGGCGGAGAAATCTGTAAAATCCATCTCGGCAGTTCATCTGGAGGGAGCCCAGAATCAGGTAGCCGACTTCTTGAGCAGGACGAAACTAAATCCGTCCGAATGGGAGCTAAACTCTGAAGTTTTCAAGATGATTTGCCAGCGGTGGGGAACACTGCAGGTGGACCTCTTTGCCAGCAGGGAAAATACAAAATTAGGAACATTTTTCTCGCTGAATCCGTTGGACGGCGCAGCAGGTATAGACGCCCTATAGCAGAAATGGGGAGAGGGACTCTTATATGCCTTTCCACCATTTCCTCTGATTCCAAGGATGTTAAGGAAGATGCGGGAAAGCGGAGCGACAGTGATAGTAGTGGTCCCATTCTGGCCCAAGAGGAGTTGGTTTTTGCTCCTAAACAGATTGGCGGTAGAAGAATCTATACATCTCCCAGAGAGGGAAGATCTTTACCAGGGCCCAGTTACTCATTCCAATCCAGACCCACTATGGTTGTCAGCATGGATCCTGAGCGCCAGATCCTAAGATCCAGAGGGCTTTCAGAAGACGTAATTTCTACTATACAAGCAAGTAGGAAGCCGGTGACTACAGCCATATATAACAAAATATGGAAGCGTTTCTGCTCCTTTTCAGGGGAATCTGCAGTAAACACAGCAGTGCCTAACATTCCCAAAATACTAGACTTCCTCCAGTCAGGGTTCTTGAAGGGTCTAAGACCTAGCACCCTGAAGGTGCAAATTTCTGCCCTTCTGCCACACACCCCTGGGTAGCGAGATTCTCAAGAGCAATCAGTAGGCTGAAACCCCTAGTGAAAAATCCAGTCCCTCCATGGAGCCTTAACCTAGTCTTGGATGTCCTATGTAGACCTCCATATCTCCTCTCACAAGACATACAGATAGCCAAACTCTCTATGAAAACGGCATTTTTAGGCGCAATAACGTCCGCAAAAAGGTTGGGGAAGTTGCAGGCATTGTCGATTCAGGACCCATACCTGCAGACATTTGACAACAAACTAGTTCTAAGGCTTGATCCCGGGTTCCTTCCCAAGGTAGTGTCCCGTTCAAACATGGACCAGGAGGTTGTCCTGCCCTCCTTCTGCCAGCATCCTAAGAATCCTGGGGAGCAGGCCTTTCATAATTTAGACGTTAGAGATACGGTACTAAAATACATAGCAGCAACGGAGGGTTGGAGGTTGGACAACCATTTATTCATCCAATACGGAGGGCCTAATAGGGGCAGAAAAGCAGCAAAGGCTACCATCGGTAGATAGATAAGATCTATGATAGCCATAGCATATAAATCTGAAGGGAGAGATCCCCACCCATTATCATTAGGGCCCATTCCACACGCGCTATGGCCACGTCATGGGCACAGAGAGGGGGGGCTTCAACAGAACAGATTTGCAGAGCAGCAACGTGGGCTAATGTCAGCACCTTTGCCAGACACTACAAACTAGACATAGGCCTAGAACAATTGGCGTTTGGTAGAAAAGTGTTGCACGCTGTAGTCCCACCCTAGCGTTACCATTCTCTGGTACTTCTCCATGGTGCTGTCAGGTGGTGAACTGGAAAACGATAATTAGACGTACCGGTAATTGTGTTTCCAGGAATCCATCCTGACAGCACTACTAGTTCCCTCCCTGTTGCAAATATCGTTAAGTTATACCATTGTGAAGTAACATGTGTATAGAGTTTTGTTAATAAAAGTTGTTTGCATCCATCCAGATGTGGTACTTTGAAATATCACTGAGGGGTGGCGAGGAGAGGGTCCTTTTAACTGCTTGTTGTTCCTGTCCCACTAAGGATAAGAAGGACGTCATCCATGGTGCTGTCAGGATGGATTCCTGGAAACACAATTACCGGTACGTCTAATTACCGTTTTTTGGACATTCACTTGCCAGATGAGGTACTATGTGCACCACATTGAACATGTCCTAATCTGCAGGCATATGTTCTAGGTGAAATAAAACAAAGTAACTTGTAAAGAGGGATCTGGGCAGAGCTGGACTGGTCACTTGGCAATTCTGACAAATTCCTGATGGGGTGAACCTCCTCAATTTCGACAATAATGGTATCATTGTCCTCAGGATGCCGGTACTGTTGACTGTGTCTCCATCACATGCTTTGGCAGTTTTCAAGATACTTTCGGCCTGCTGTAGACCAGTGCTACACAGGTCGTCTGCGTGATGGCATCACTGCATCATGCTGCCGGCTTCCACCTCACACATGATGGAATAGAAAAACAGTAGCTGTAGTAGATGTGGGAGCTGGATTAGGCCAGTATAATATATATATATTTTTTTTTGAGCTTTGGTGCTCATACAATGATCGTCCCCTCACGAATACTGAATGGGGGACTACTAGAGGACCATCACATGGTGGCTGTGAAGGGGACACATTCTATATGGAGCCTGTTGGGACTATCCAATTTTATTGGGCTTGAGGGGGGGTGGAGATCCTCATACTATATGGGGTGTGTGACAATTATACTGTATTGGGGCTGTGGGGAAACCATCATGCTAGATGTAAGGCAGTGTGGGAAATATACTGTATTGGGAACTGTGAAGACTCATATGCTGGGCTCACCATCACATTGTATTGAAGCTGTGGGAGAGCAATCAAACTGTACTGAGGCTGCAGGACCATCGCGCTGTCGGGACATTAATACTGTGTAGGGGACTATGGTGAACATTTTATTGTGGAGGTCAGTGCTAGCAATCCTAGAGTGTGGAGGGTTATCTTATTGTGAAGTTTATGGTGCCAATGTGTAGGTAGAAAAATGTGAGCACCTGCTTGGTATACATATGTATGGTCTGCAGAGCACTGGTTTAGAACAAATATTTCCATTATATGACAAGATCAGACCTAGTATAGTGGTTTTAGTTAAAGCACTTGCATCTATATAATTTTTATTAAGTGTATGGTGTGTATTAATATACTCGTATACCGCTCCTTTATGCGTCTCTCCTTGGTGACGTTGCCACATTTCCCATTAGTTGGCTAACTGTATGCGTGACTTTGGCTTACATTGTAAAATCCATTCCCATGGTGCCTCATTCTGATGTAACGGGGGCCACAGTGATAGTCATGACGAGAGGCTGCTGTTCCGGCACACCCTGGCACCCCGCTGCATTAATACAATGTCCCTTCTCTGGTGTGGTGTGTGTGCAGTGCGTTTCACTCACTTGTGGGTCAGAGTCCTCCTCAGCTTGCAGGGTCCTGGTCTTCGGCAGCAGCACACAATACCCATCAGTCCAAGTTCAATTCAGACATAACTTTACTCAGCTCGTCCAGTTTAGATACAGACACTGCATAACAATCTTCATACTGGATGGACATTCCTTTCCCTGCACTGTCCCTGGTTCTTCCTTTCACCACTTGTTTCCGTACCATAATCCTCTGGTACCGCAGCTCCTGGAGTGGCCAAACTAGCTTGTTACTAGTACTCCCTGTCCATTTTCCCCTTTCTGGCCAAATATAAAGGATGCCGCTGCCAATCCTTCTCAGACTGTAGGTCTCAGACGTCACAGAAGTTTCCCATAATCCTAGCTGCTGTCTCTCATGCTGCCCTGATCTGCTTGTCTTTCCACCCATAGGGCCTAGATTGATGAGCTTTACCAGTAGGGCCTGGATTGATGAGCTTCTGTCATAACACAGCTTTGGTAGGCAACCTCACTGTTCTTCCTACTCGTTCACAAACTGCCTCAGGAACACATTCTCTTCACCCTTTTCTAGCTCCTCTGGCAAGCTGTTCCCTATTGACTTAACTATTTCTTATCCTAACTCACTCTAATCTCCTAATCTACAGTGCCCCTCACTGTTTGAAGTCTTATATTACCCCTACTAACACTGAACCTTAAGGGTATGCCACACTAAACGAGATCGCAAACGAGATC
>VIAB01003910.1:32591-56360 GCA_009801035.1 Oophaga pumilio
TTTAAGGAAATAAAAATTCAAAGTTTGAAAATTGCAAAATTTTTTCAAAATTTTCGCCATATTTGCGTTTTTTCAAAAATATACGCAAGTTATATCGAAGAACTTTTACCAGTAACGTGAAGTACAATATGTCACGAAAAAACAGTCTCAGAATCGCGAAGATTTGTTGAAGCGTTCCAGAGTTATAACCTCATAAAGAGACAGTGGTCAGAATTGTAAAAATTGGCCCGGTCATTAATGTGCAAACCACTCTTGGGGGTTAAGGGGTTAACAAACATGGCAGGATTATCACAACTGTATATGCTGGTTTGTTATATTGCATTATTAAATCTCTTATATAGCACTGTTATTGGAAGTATAGGTAGCAGAAAATCTTGATTTCCTAAAGGCATAATTGAAGTAATGGAGAATCTAATCTCCAGAGGATGGAGCCAGCATGGGCCTGTGATATTTGAAATTGCAGGGCTGAATTTTAGTCAGTCAGTCCCTGAATCGGGTTGTACTTGTAGATTGCATGATGTTAATGTCAGGAAGTATCTTCTAAGGTCAGCAGGATATTGTCATGTATTAAAGAGTGACTTGCAGGAGTTGGGCAGTAATAAAAGCCTAAAATCTGTAATGGCACAGAGGATCATGTAGAGCACCTAAAGGAAGGTGCTTGTATTGAGTGATTTTTTTTTTCTTTTCTACATAAAAATGTCCCATATCTGTAGCATAAAAAAAAATTCTAGAGGGGTACAAGACTCATTTAGATGGCTCATTTAGATTTAGATGGGAATATTTCTTTTAGAACACGTAGTACTCTAAGCTACTGTTTCTCCAGTCGTCTTCCATGACGGCATCAGAGGATGTCTCCCCGCCCTAATGGGGGACAGGAAACAGATTAAATATCCCTCCCCTTCCTGCAGTGTTTTTCTTGTCCCCTAAGGGGCATGAAGAGGTTCCTTGCTGGTGCTGGCGATTTGGAGCACCTGGGTCTATTCACATAACGCCAGGCAGCTGAGGTCAGGGGCTCTGCACTCCTCCAGTTGCTGCTCCTGTCTCCATGTGCACCATGTGACTTGAGATTCCTTTCTCCTGCGCCTCCCTTCTGGGGTGGAGTGGTGATGAGCGGCCGATGTCCTCTTGCAGCTCCCCGGCATCCTTCTCTCCACATGCGGCAGTATCCAGATACAGTGCACACCGGAAGTGACGTCGGTTGAACTTCTGGTTTACTCCCTATTCGTTCCACGGTGGAACGCACGTACGCCCCGGCATGTGCTGGGAGTATCCAGACCTGCGGGTATCTTTTTGGGGGCATTCTCTGCCGTTCCCTGTCGACCTGGGGGAGGAGGAGCACATTTGTTTGACGCTGGACCTCGGTTATTTAATCCTGGTCGGGAATGCCTCCAGGTAAGGCCATTGTCTGTGTGACCACTGACAGACTGACCATGGACGGCAACAAAACCCACTCTCTTCCTCTGCGGAGCCCATCGTCTGCCCTCCTACTGTAAATAGTGGATGAAGGTTCTTTTCTATTTGGGGCGTCCCTAAGGGAAACTTGGTCCACCTTTTTCTCTTTCTCTCTCTCTCTCTAGGCAGGATAGAGTATCCAGCCACAAGTGTGGCGTATGTTTTAACAAGCTTCCCTCAACTTATAAGAAGCTTTGCCAGCCCTGCACTGATGAGGTGTTGCGTTCCGAATAGCCATCTCTGTTGGACAGCATCAAGACCCTAATTAAACAGGAGGTTCAATCCTCTATGTCCACCCTGTCCCAGGCTCCCATACCACAGCCCCCCCTCCTAAGAAAAGGAAGACAGTCCCTGTGGGTCTTATTCAGGCGAGGTGCGTACCTCAGGTTCGGAGAATGTTTGGGAGAATGAGGGTTCCCCTTACACCCCAAGGTCTGATAATAAGAAATATTATTTTTCCTCCGAATATATGGAGGAATTGATTAGTATGGTGAGAAGGGCCATGGGGGTTGAGGAGGAAGAGGTGAAACAGTTGGTGCAGGATGAAGTGTTTGGGGGGCTACAACCTAGGAAACACAAGGGTTTCCCCATACATGAAAACATTCAGAGCCTTATCGTTCATGAATGGGAACTTCCTGAGAAAAGGCTTAGCGTTCCTTCAGATTTAAAAATTTGTTTCCCCCTCCCTGGATGGTGATTGCTCTCTGGGAAACCCCCAAAGTAGATGTGCAGGTATCCTTGCTTAGAAAGTCCTGGGATACCTCCACTAATCTGCTAAAAGCAAATGTAACTTCCATCTGTGTCGCTAGATCCCTATTCCGCTGGCTCTGTACATTAGAAGATCACCTCACTCAGGGGGTTTCTAGGGAGGAAATCTTTGACTCTCTGCCCCTACTTCAGAAAGCAATAGGTTTTCTGGCCGACTCCTCTGCGGAATCGATACGTGTAGCAGTCAAGTCCGCAGTCCTCTCCCACTCTGCTTGGAGGGCTCTGTGGCTGAAATCGAGTGGCGATGTCTCCTCCAAAGCCAAGCTTTGCGCCATTCCCTTCCAGGGACACTACGTCTTCAGTCCAGCTGTCAATGATATCTTAGAAAACGCTACGGACAAAAATAAAGCGCTCCCTGAACAAAGGACCCTAGGAAATGTTTTTTTCGTCCCTCCTGGGATCAGTCTTCTGAGAGGGAATATAAAGGGAAAGGCAAATCTGCTCGTTGGAGCTATCCAAAAGGTGATAAGGGCAAAAATATCCTTGTCCCCATCACCAACAAGCTTTGGACAAACAGTGACTGCTCCCCTGTTGGGGGTCTGCTCTCTAACTTCCTTCCCCGGTGGTGATCCATCTCCACAAACCAGTGGGTTCTACGTACCATTCAGGATGGATTGAAGCTAGAGTTCGAGAGCCTTCCCCCTCAATGCTTGAGAATCACTTCACTTCACAGCAGAATCTACAGCTTCAAAACTCCCTGCTGCTGGACCTCCAGGGGTTGCTTTGACCAAAAGTGATCTCTAGGGTACCCATGCAGGAAATCTGCAGGGGCCACTATTCTCTCCTCTTCCTGGTCGAGAAGCCATCAGGGAAGCACAGAGTTATCAACCTGAAACTCCTGAATAGTCATCACATACAGACGCTTCAAGATGGAATCTATCAAGTCAGCAATCCCTCTCATTGGAAAGAATTTGGGTCATGGCTATGATAGATCTGAAGGATGCCTATTACCATGTACCAATCCATCCAGACCTTCTGAAGTTCCTCAGATTTGCAGTTTCCTAGGGTCACAGGGTCAACCATTACTAATTCAACGTCCTCCTGTTCGGCATTTCATCAGCACCACGGGTGTCCACCAAGATTATGGCAGAGGCAGTAATCTACGTTTGCCATCAAGGGATTCTCATTGTTCCATACTTGGACGATTTCCTCATAATTGCACCGTTTTTCCCAACTAAACTTAGATATGGTAAACACTTAGGAAATTCTGGAACCTCTGGGCTGGATTCCAAATCGGGAAAAGTCGGATCTTCATCTTTTACCAAGAAAAATTCCTGGGAATACTCCTGGATTTGGGGAAAAAAAGCATCCTTCTTACAAAGATCGCCAGCTCGATCTTTTTCAGAGGTTCTCAAAGTTCAGAGACCAGAGGGCTCCCAACCTAAAGGACTCTGTCACTCCTAGGATCATTAAAATCATGCATCCTGGCAGTACCTTGGGCCCAAGCCCATAGGAGTCCTCCAAACTCATATTCTTTCATCTTGGGACAGGCATCATGATTCTCTGACCAAGAGTTCCTCTTCCTGTCATGTGAAGGCTTTCCTTGTGTGGTGGCTAAACTACCAGAACCTCCAGCGAGGAGTCAGCTGGGATCAGTTTCCTCTGAAGATACACTCACTTCAGATGCCAGTCAGAGGGGTTGGGGCACCATGGTGGAGAAAACCATTCGGCAGAAGAGTTCTGCAGGCTGTTGTCCCTCCCTAAGAAATTAGTTATTACTCCGATGCTGCTGTTGTGGAAGGTGACTTGAGAAAATAGAATGTCTTACTGGTAATTCGGTTTCTAGGAACCTTCCATAACAGCACTAACTACCCTCCCTATCTGATGTTCTTATTGGATGCTTCCTGCACTGTGATGGTAACTATTCATGCTAGTGTCTGGAAATACACTGGTGGTTGCAGGAAGGGGAGGGATATTTAACCTTTGTTTCCTGTCCCCCAATAGGGCAGGGAGACATCCTCTGATGCTACTGTCATGGAAGGTTACTAGAAACTGAATTCCCAGTAAGACTAATTCTAATTTTTTGTTCAATAACTTTTTTTTACTAGCACCCATGACAGCACCAACGAGAGGGGATCTGCCCCACAAGGACAGTACCTTTTAAGATAAAAAGGGTGGCTCCTCTCTCTGCATCAGTAGTTTCCTGTCCTTGTAGAGTGGAGCCTTTACCTTATGGCAGCAGCAAGTGCTGCTGAAGATTAGATGGAGCAGGATACCAGGCCTGGGCTAGTTGGCAGCAGGGCACCTACTCTGCTTTGGCTGGTGATCCTGGAAGCTCTGCAAGGGGGCCTGATGAGGTCTCTGCCATGAGTGGGCAGAAGTCTGCAGTGCTAGCACTGTGTGGTGGCCGGCAGCCCTATTTCCCGGCACGCGGCCAGAAACAGGAAGTTGTGCTCTGATGTGGCCAGGACCTTTGCACCCGGGGGAAGCCAGTGGGGCGGTACCTGAAGCTGCAGGAGACGCCGGCCGGCGGACCCCCTGTGAGTATTACTACTTAAGGGAGAACCACCGGCCAGGCAGGGGCACGTGTGCAAGATGGATGCACAGTAGCCATCTCCACAGTGGCAGCAGCAGAGCTTGCAGCAGCATGGAGGAACAGCCACAGTGTCCCTGGTGCCAGGCTGGAAGTTCTGAAAGATCCAGTGGGGCATGCAGGTCCAAGGATTCCAGACAGCATAGCTCCTCCAGGATGAAAAGTTCCACAGTCCCTAAAGGAGACTCTTTGGACGACGTCCGGCCTCCTGTTCCGATACCCTTTGATTGTTGGGGGTGGTGAGTGAGCTACGAGTGCCAGTTGTTAATGCAGGCCTCCTTTTCTCTCTCGATCCCTTTTTTTTTTTTTTTTCCCCATGTGGCTTTGATAGGAGCCACCAAGAAAATGTATGGGGGAAGTCAAAGCATAGGGTGTGTTTTTATGTGGGCAGGATCTGGACAGTGCATGGTCTAAAAAGTTATTCCAGCTGCCCATTAATGACACAGTGGCTAATGAAACCCCTGAATTTTCCAGTACCCTGAGAACTGTCATCAGAGCGGAGGTAGAAAATTCGCTAAGCTCCTGGTCTTGTTTAGGGGAAATGTTAAAGGGGGATAGAGCAGAGAGGTCTCCTTTGCCATCGGTATCTTTGAACAAGGGAGTTCTGCAGGACACTTCAGGTTCTTTCTCATCAGAAAGTGACTCTGGCTCGGGTTACTGCTTCCCCCTGGAAGTGGACAGATTAGTTAAGGTGGTGAGGTCCACGATGGGGTTGATGGACCAGAAGCCTAAAAGATCCATCCAGGATATTGTTTGGTACCCTGGATAAGGGGAAGCATAGAATCTTTCCCATGAGTGACCAGCTACAGAGTCTTGTTACTAGGGAATGGGAAAAGCCAGATAGAAGAGGTCCCCTGCCATCTTCCTTCAAGAGAAAATACCCTTTTTGAAGATAAAGCGTATTTGTCCTGGGAAAAAGCTCCCAGGTTGTATGTGGCCATTTCTAAAGCCTCTGAGTTCATCCCTTCCTTTTGAGGACTCATTTAGTAACACAAAGCTACATGGGAATCGTCAGCAGGGGCATTGAGGCCGGCCATTGCAGCAACTTGTACAGCAAAGTCTCTTATGGTATGGCTAAACACATTGGAAGATCAGCTGGGTGAGGATTCATCTACTGATGCCGTTAAAACTATGCTGCCAGTGATCAAGGGTGCAGCGGTTTTCCTAGTGGATGCATAGGCTGATTCAGCCAGGCTGGCCGCAAGATCAGCTGCACTGTCTAACGCAAGCTGGAGGGCGGTCAGGTTAAAGAGCTGCCCCGGTGATGCTCGGTCGAAAGGGAAGTTATGCTCCCTTCCCTGTGAAGGACAATATTTATTTGGCTCGGCTTTAGATGACCTTTTGCAAAAGGCGGCCAACAAGAAAAAGGGGTTCCCTAAGCCTCCCTTCTAAACAGTCCTTTTGGAGAAAAAGGTACGATAAAAGGAGAGGGTCCATGAATCAAAGGAGACGAGAGGATGGTCAGAAAAGATCCAAGGGGTTCCTGTTCCACCTCCCGAAGGTATTGGAAGTCCTCCAAATGACTTTTTCTCAGGTGGTGGGTGAAGGCTCTCCCAACCTGGTGGGGGTAGGGTTGAGGCTAGAGTTCAGGAGATATCCCCCAAACATGTTCATTGTTATGGCCCCGCGGGTGTCTGTGTCAGAACAGATAGCCCTAGAGACTGAAGTTCTATGCCTTTTTTTTTTTTTTTTTTTTTTAAATGGCTTACAGGACCATCTTCAACTTAAGAGGCCTGAAAAAATATTCAAGAATCCCAAAGTTTAAAATAGTCGATAAGGTCGGCAATTCAGCTACTCTTCCCGGATTGCTGTATGGCCATCCTGGACTTAAAGGACACGTAATATCACGTGATTCATACAGCGTTCAGGAAATTTCTCAGGGTGGCGGTATCCGTGCCAGGCGCGGTAAAACACCCCCAGTACAGGGCGCTTCCCTTTAACCTTAGAGCGGCTCCTTGGGTTTTCACAAAGATAACAGCGGAAGTTACGGCCCACCTGAGAGGGAGAAACAGGCTAGTCATCCCATACCTGGACTATTTTTATACTCACTGCCACAATCAGGTGAAGGACATAGTCTCCATCTTAGAAAACTTAGGATGGTGTTTAAATCTGGAAAAGTCAAGGTTGTGCCCATAAGGACCCAGGTCTTCTTGGGACTCTTGCTTGACTCCCATCGGCAGGAATGTCGGCTGCCAGGGGAGTAGTTGTTCAATCCCCTCTCCAGGACAGTAAAAAAAATCCAGTAATGACTTGTCACTCTTAGGCTCCCTCACTTCATGCATTCTGGCAGTAAAGTGGGCCCGGATTCATTCAAGAGACTTGCAGGGACTTGTCCTCCAAAAGTCAGTGTTTGTTGCAGGGGTGTTTAGACAGTACACTAATTCTACTGCAGGAAGTTGTGCATTCTGTTATGTTTAGGTAGCTGAGGAGAAAAAGCAAAAACTGTAATACACCAGAGAGGCTGGAACCTATTGGATTGCAGTAACCTGAACTAACCACACAACTAGAGGTAGCCGTGGAGTGTTCCTACGTTGATCCTAGATGCCTCGTCACAGCCTGAGAGATAACTACACCTAAAGGCAGAAAGATGAAAGCTATCTGCCCCGGAGCAGATCCTCAAAGAAATTAGGAAGCCCCCAAACATATAATGGCGGTTAGACAAGAAGATAGCACGGAGACAGACAGAAAATAGAATGAGCAAACGTTGGGGCCCAATCTGTCTAGACAGAAAAGTACAAGAAAAGAATTGACTGCAATCCAACAAAAAACCTTAAAAAATACCAGCACTTCTGATTGCCAAAAAACCTGAGATCACACGATCTCTACCACCTAAATCAGATCTCTGGTGTTACAAAACAAAGCCGCAGCCACTGAGAAAACAGGAAAAAGCAAAAGAACAAATAACAGTGGCTACAGATAAATTGAGAGGAGCACAGGCCCCAGGAGGGGACCCGGCTGACCTCCACAAAAGTGCAGAAAACTATGAAAAAAGCAAGCACAAAAAGAAAAGCAGAAAATATCTTATCTGAAAGCAGCAGGTGCAGGCAAGACTCCAGCAACTTCCAAATGAACCAGGAACCACAATTGAGACAAGAACAATTGATCACCGGTGACCATCATGGGAGGGAACCTCCCTTATATCAGTCCAGTCAGTGATCCCAGATTGCCATTCCTCGCTGAAAGGTTCAGTACTGTCAGTAACCACCAGAGGGAGCCTCTGCTCAGAAACCATCTCTAGCACATTCACAACAGTATTCTCTTCACTGGTGGCTGGGCATAAAATCCATTTGGGAGGGATTCCAATGGTTTCCCCACATCTCCAGGGTAGTTACCACAGAGGCCAGCCCTACGGGGTTGGGGACACCCACCTGGACAGCCACCTGGTTCAAGGGACATGGTCACTGTTAGTCAAGGAGGCCTCCTTGAATTTGTTGGAGCTTCGGGCAGTAGAAAATGTGTTACTCTTCTGCTGTTCCTGCAGGGCTGTCATGTAAGGATACTGTCAGACAACCAAGTCACAGTGGCGTATGTGAATCAGGGCGGGTACTTGGTCCCAGGCCTTATTGCAGGTAACCAAATGGATTTTCGAGGTAGCCGAAAGCAAAACATCCCATCACTGTCGGCCCTCCATATCAAAGGGAGGGACTATGTAACAGCAGATTTTCTAAGCCTCAGGCCGCTTCAGCAAGGCGAATGGTCCCTCAAGACGGCAGTATTCAGGCATTTAGTAGACATGGGGGGAACCAGAGATTGAACTATTTGCCTTCAGACAGAACACCAAAGTGAAAAAATTCTGCTCCCCCCCGAACCCAAGGGACAACCACTATGTAGTAGATGCCTTCCAGATCAGATGGAAGTTTTCCCTAGCTTATGCCTTCCCCTGATCTGTCTGATACCAGCAGTCCTCAGGAAGATCAGGCTGGACAGGGCGAGAGTAATGCTCATAGCCCCCTTTTGGCCCAACAGGCCCTGGTTCTTCTGGCTAAGGAGTATGTCATTCAATGATCCCGGAGTCCTTCAGGAGATCCCGGACCTTCTAGCTCAAAGGCCTGTGCTTCATCCTCAGGTGACTGGCTGCACTTCACAGCCTGGAACTTGAGGTCAGTGCTAGAGGGCAGGGGATTCTCTACCAACCTGATTTCCACTTTGCTTGTAGGAAACCAGTCACTACAAGAATTTATGGTAGGACTTGGAAGATACTTTTGTCATCTACAGTGTGTTCTCCAGTAGGGAAAGTACCCCTGAGGGAGATCCTGGAGTTCCTTCAGAAAGGATGAAATCAGGGCCTGGCAGTAAGCATGTTAAGGTTCAGGTGTCCGTATTGGGGGTGCTTTATAACTACAACTTAGCGGGTAATCGGTGAGTGGTTAGATTCACTAAAGTCTGCACTAGATCCAGACCAGCCCTGATAGTCAGGGTCCCTCAATGGGACTTGAACTTGGTCCTAAATGCCTTGACTGAACCCCCATTTGAGCCATTAGATGCATCCATAAAACTGATTTACGTTTAAGACCATACTCCTGCTAGCCCGTACGTCAGCACGTAGAATTGAGGACTAACACCCCTTTTCAGCAGATCCTCCCTTCACGGTCGTACTGAATGATGGGCTGGATGAGGCTTCAGGACTACTCTATTTGCCCAAAGTAGTGTCAAGGTTCCATAGATCGCAAGATATCCCTACCGTCCTTCTGTCCTGACCCAAAAAATGATAGGGACAATAAATTTCACACCCTAGATGTCAGGAGGTGCCTCCTTCACTATTTGCAGGCAACAAAACTTTGTAGGAAGGATAGGGCTCTGTTTATCTCCATCCAGGGTTCTAGGAAGGGGATGGAAGCCTTGAAGGGTACCCTATCTAGGTGGATAAGGGAAGCGATCAAGTTGGCCTATGTATGTGTGGGAAGACTGGTTCCGGACAAAGAGGGCCCACTCTACAAGGGCAACTTCCTGGGCAGAAAGGGCAGATGTGTCTATCGAGCAAATCTGTAAGGCAGCTACATGGTCATCACCTTCCACCTTCAATAGTCACTATAGACTGGATCTTTCTGCCTCTTCTGATTTTTAACTTTTTTGAAAAGGGTTCTACAAGATGTGGTCCCTCCCTGATAGAGTAATTCTCTCGGTGCTTTCATGGGTGCTAGGAAAACGTGTATATTACTTAACGGTAATGTGTTTTTACGAAGCCCATGACAGCACCTGCATATTCCTTCCCGCAACTAAGCTTTCACCCTTTGGTTGGAGAATTGTACATAGTTTCCACTTTAGGTTGAGAATAATGTATATAGTCAATAAAGGTGTGTGTGTGTACACTAACCCAGAGGTCCTCTTAAGCTCTGTATACCACTGATGTGGGGAGAAGAGCCACCCTTTTTCTTAAAGGTCCCTGTGGAGTGGATCCCCTCTCTCGTTGGTGCTGTCATGGGTGCTAGGAAAAACACATTACCAATAAGTAATATACATGCATCCCCAACCTTGGGTGGAACTTGATGCCATATACCTTCACCCCCCCCCTTACACTTTACTAAATAACCATCAAGTGACATAGGCATTGTTAAGTCACACATCGAGTGTGACAACCTCACCCCCTCAACTGATCCTCCACATTTGCTCCTCTCTGGGGTCTTTGGATTCTCATTTAGGATTATTTACTCAGACAGGAACTACAGCGCAAATCCAAGTGGTGTTTGATTTGTAAGCACTGATGTCATGTCCTATTGGCTGATTCAAATCATTGGTTCTCGCATAGTACATGTGGCAACATCCATGCTGGGGGACGAAATTAAGCCTACGTCAAGTGATGTACGTATGGCATCTAGGAAGGCAAGGTAAGATTGGGCCATGTAACTGGTATCGGAACAGTTGACCTGGGAATTAATTAAAAGTCAAGTGAATAACAATTTTAACAGGTTTTATTTTTCAAAAAAATTATCCCCAGATGCTTTGCTCTATAATGCTAAAACTATGCCTTGCTCTCCTTCCCCAGGTCCAGCAACAGCTCGCTGCCACTCCAGTGCTTGCCTGCAGACCTGTTGATGTGATATCATCACTACAGCTAAGCGCTGCAGATAACAGATTTCAGTGCTAGTGCTGGACCCAACTAGGATGAATAATGCAGTTTGATTATACACCACAAACTGTTCCTAGGTTCAAAGGCTTCATCAAAATAGAAAAGCCAGTTTACATTTAAAAGAAAATTTGTTTTAAGGTACACTTGCATTTTGTTTAGTTTTTTTTTTTCTTTTCAATCTAGTCAATAGAAACCATTAAAACTGATGGAAGTGGAAGATTTACTTTCCCAAATGTCCTGCACAAAGACCAGAATGTCCTGGGTTTGTCTGTCTTTGAAGGATGGTTCTTCATGGCTGATGAAAGTCACTTGTTTTCTCTATTAAGAAATAATCCAAAGGAGAGAAGACTATTTGTGAACACGTCGAATGTATCGGCATTCACTCTTTTACATGAGATGCTGCAACCTAATGGTGGGTTTTCAAGTTCTCAGTCTTTATATAGCGAATGTCTGTGAGATGACCAAAATCTTTGAAGGTCTGAAGGGATGCACCCAAGGCATATTGCTACAAGCAATGCTGTCTGAAGTTGCATCTAGTTCCCAGAAAAAGCATGCTATGGCTGGCTTCACAAGTTCACCTCTCGGTGTGTGGGAACCATGATATCGAAAAAAATATGTTCACGTCCCCTGTGGCTTCATGCATGGACAACTAGTTGCGCAATCCCTGCATGTGTTGCTGCTGTTGGAGAGCTGTGAGACATGCAGCTGCTGGGACTTAAACATATTTTTCAAGCCCGCCAAAGTAATTCGGTTGGCACACGAACGTGCTCCGCTAACATCTTATCTGAGCACGCTTGCTCATCACGAATGTGAACCTAACCTGAAAAATAAACTTACTGGTTCCCTTGGCACATCCACTCCCACCCAAACATTTATTTTAAGTTTCCCAAAATTTGCTTAAGTTGAGAAAATGTGAAAATATGTAGTACATTTTCCCCATGTAGATGTCTAATAAAAAAAGTACTTCCACTCTCTAAACTCTCATGGATTGACTTATTTCTGTAGAGCACTTCACTGCAGTAAACTGACCCAGCTCCTGCTTACCCTACCGCTACGCAGTGACCTCTGCACATGGCACATACCCATACCTTCGTCCCTGTTGCTGATATAAAGCCAATAGCTGAACTCACTAGCCAGGCAAAGTGGCTGTCCAAATAAAATGTACAATAGATTATATACAATCACAAAAAAGCTAGTGTACAAAGGTTTTTATTTTTAATTACTGGAGTAAGAAGGTTTTTTTTTTTTTTTTTAAATTATTTGAAGACGCTGCATTATTAAATTTTTAGTTTAGCACCATATGGTCATACTATAGGTTTAAGAATACTTCAGAGACAGACATGATAAACTTTAACACATAGGTTTAAGATGTCTACTTGTGACATGTTAAGCGTGCCAAAATGAGACTTTTAAGCCACAATGCTCCTCTTGGAAATATGCAGACTGTCTCTTCAGAGTGGAAGTAGACTAGAACTCTAGTGCCACCTATAGGAAGTGGCAATCCTAAGTCAATGTTGACCCTTTAACGAGCGTTGTCACATGACTTGGGATAAAAAACAAAACCAGAATCTCAATTTGCAGATACTGTTTTGAGGGACTGCCCCTCATCAGTGGAAAGTGAGATCTGCTTCGGCTGTGGCAGGAATCTGACCGTGATCTAAATGGTAGTTTCTCCTTGCAGAGAAAGTCTCGGAATGCTTAACTTGTCATTGGCCACAAGGAAAAAAGTTACCCCTTAATTCCAAAACAGACACCTCTCGCAAAACCAGATCTTGCTTTGTACTGACGAGGGGCATACCCCAAAAGTGTCTGCAAATTGAGATTCTGGTTTTGGCATTTATCCCAAGTCATGTGGCAAGGGTTAAAGGGTTGACACTGATGTTTAGGATTACTTCCTATAGGTGGCACTAGAGTTCTAGTCCTCTTCCCCTCTGAAGAAACCTTAATAAATAATAATCTTTATTTTTATATAGCGCTAACATATTCCGCAGCGCTTTACAGTTTGCACACATTATCGTCACTGTCCCCGATGGGGCTCACAATCTAGATTCCCTATCAGTATGTTTTTTGGAGTGTGGGAGGAAACCGGAGTACCCGGAGGAAACCCACGCAAACACGGGGAGAACATACAAACTCCTTGCAGATGTTGTCCTTGGTGGGATTCGAACCTAGGACTCCAGCGCTGCAAGGCTGCAGTGCTATCCACTGAGCCACCGTGCTACCTTCTAATAGAACGAGAAGCAAACCTTTTTAATAACTGCATTTAACTTTTATAGAGAACCCATCTCCATGTTCTCTTCGGACCTGTAGTCACATCTGTCTGCTGTCACCTGTCATGGACAAATCCTACAAGTGTGTCTGTCCTGCAGGATTGTTTCCCTTGCCATCAGGAAAATGTGAAAGTGAGTTTACTTATAAACGCGTGCAATTGATAAACTTTGTAGTCAAGTTTTCATATATTATACAGAATATTTTTTCTTTTTTTTAATAGATTTTAAGCTTGTATATGGAAAGCATGATGGGATTTATTTATTGGAACTGGGATTTCAGGGAGTCTTTATCAAACAGGCTGTCATCTGGAAGTCGCCAAAACTAAATTTGATGGCTATTGACTGGAAACGAGACTTTGTATACTGGACAGATGAGCATGGTCTTCTCCTGCGGTCTAATGGCTTCTATGACAATCCTAGAGTTATCCACACTAGTGGTGCAGGTATGAGCTGTATGTATGTGCTTGAAAAATGTTTGAATACTGGCAAAAGGCATGGTAAAGCTAGAATTTGCTGTAGATGAAACGTTTTAAACACTCTTTCAAAACACTAGGTTATATCCCATCTGCCTTTAGCAAATCTTTCTTTTTCCTCCAGTTTGTGTGGTGAAAATAGACATTGCTACAGGAAACCTTTATTGGCTTCCTTGCGAAAAGAACAAGGTTTGTTTGACCAAGCATTCTGGATCCGGGACTAAGGTTATTTATCAGTCCAAGAAATCCATACAGCACTTGCTGCTTAACTGGAAAAAGGCATTTCTGTATGTAGTGGAGGATGACAACCTAATCCGACAAATGAATCTTACTGGTGGTGAAGTGGAGAATGTATTGAATGGCACAAAATTTACACACATGAGTTTGGATATCAAATCCCATAGCATTGTGTGGACCTCGCCAGATTATAGTAAGTAACCTCAGTAAATACTTGAAAAATGAAATGCTTGCCCTGTATCTTGCACTGGGTCGGGACTGGCTGGTGAATTTCAGTGCCAGTGAGTAGCAGCCCATCCTTCTGGTATGTGCACACGTTGGTTTTGAACTCCATGTGATTGAGCAAATAAACTCCAAGTTCTGATTGGAGATATTCTGCCCTGAAAACAAGGCAAAAACCCAGTGTGAACACATCCAAATACAAGTTGGCCATCCTTATTAAAAAATATGGGTGAAAATGGCAATCTTACATGCTGACGACAGTTCTTCTGTTGAATGCCGCTGTCTGATTGCGGCACAGGTGTGCCGTTCTAAAATGAATGACACTCAAAAGTAGAACTCTTGCTATAAAAACAAGCCTACATACACCCACTTCCAAAGAAAAATGGTTATGGCTCTTGGAAGAAGGTAAGGGAAGAAGTGAAATTATAAGAACAGTTAAGGCCAATTATGAACAATTTGGCGTTAATGAATCTACTGCTCAGGGAATCCCAAGGTCAGATTCTAAAGGCTTTCGGCAAGCTGAATGTTCAAGTTTGACAGTACAACTAGACTGAAAGATGGCTGGTCTGTAAGGGTTGTCAGAAAAATCTTCTTTACAAGCTTTAGGCCACATTCGCTCATTCAGTATTTGGTCAGTATTTTACCTTAGTATTTGTAAGCCAAAACCAGGAGTGGAACAATCAGAGGAAAAGTATAATAGAAACATGTCACTACTTCTGTATTTATCACCCACTCCTTGTATTTGGCTTACAAATTGTTGAACTTCTTTATTCAGGAACAATATATGATAAGCTTAACAGATTAAGAATAAATCATTTGTGTCTATCTGTGCAGCATCTACAGCAGGCTGCTTCTCTCAGACACAGGAAATAGTCACATGTTCTCCCTGTGTGATCCTCTGGGTTTGTTTTTTTTTTGTCTGAACTCGTAATGACCAGGATAATCATAATGGCAGGTCAGTTTTACCATTTAGTGAACATGGTGAGAAAAAAAACCAAGTGTGGGATTGAATTTTCTTTGCAATTTTTACTGCACTTTGAATTTTTTTTTTTTTGTTTTCCAGTACACATGTTAAAATCAATGGTGGTGTTCAAAAGTACAACTCATACCACAAAAAACAAGCCCTTACATGGCCACGTTGACCAAAAAATAAAGTTATGGCTCTGGGAAGAAGGGGAGCGAAAAACAAAAACTCAAACAAAAAAAGCTCTGGTCATGAAGGGGTTAAGTGTATTTTTTTTTTAAATAAAGTGGAAGAGAATTCTTCTAGAACAGACTGAATCATACATAACTCTTAATTCATGTCATTGCTTACATGTTTAATAGTAAGTTTGCAATTTTTCTTCTAGGTTTGTATTCATTTAGCCTTCTTAAAGATAGACTCCTCTATTTAAAAGAGAACTTCACAAGCATACTAATGGATTCCTTTGAACCATATCTGATTTCTTACAAAAATCCATTTGTTGAAATTTGGGACCGAAAAACCATGAGGATTGTTTCCACTTTTAACGAAGCAAATGTTACCAAACTTTTGCTGGCATCCAATTTTGTTAAAGGTAATTATTTCTCAGTCTATTAAAACAGTTTTCTGATAATGATTTGTTGCAAATAAACTTGCCTTGGTATTTTAAGGAAGCAACTCTGCCTGCAGTGTGAACAATGGTGGCTGTATGTCAGAAGAGATCTGTGTGCCGGGGTTTAAAGACTCTATACACTGTCTATGTCCAGATGACCAGGTCAGCTGCTCTAGCGGTAAGTTTTCTAGGCTGCTGCTTTTTAACGGCCAGGTAGTGTAATGGCCCTCAGAATTGATCTATTTTGTCAATCTGCTAACCACTTTAGAATCAGTCCATCATTTATACTTATCAGCAAAACTGCAGGAATATCTGCAAATTTAGTCACAACCACAATGTCTAAAAGCAGGTTCTGAATTCCCACATGGCATTATTTTTAGGTCATGTTGTTAAATTGTCTGTATAGCCTCTGATGCTAGAAACTTCTTTTTCTGTGAACAGATTTTTGAGTTAATTGACAATTTTTATGGATCAGAAATTAATATTTAGAATAGCTAGGCTGGTACAAAGTGTGTCTTTAGAGGTGTAATACAGTTCTACTGGGCACAAAGTATTTTTCTTTTAAAAGGAACCTGTCAGCAGGATTGTGAACAGTAACCTACAGACAGTGTCAGGTTGGCGCCGTTATACTGATTAAAATGATACCTGGGTTGATGAAATCAATCTTGTGTTTTGTTTTTTTTTCCCAGTTGAGTTAATAAGACGCCTGTGCTCTGGGGCAGCCTATGGGGGGTGGTCTCTGTGGTTCTCTGATAAGGTATTCATCTGTATGGCTGAATTCCTAATCAGAGCACCACCTGAAGGCCCCCCTCATTAACTCAATAATGAAAATAAAGATGAAACAACCACAAGATGCATTTCATCAACCAAGGTATCGTTTTAATCAGTGTAATGGTGCTGATATGACACTGTCTGTAGTTTACTGAGCACAATCCTGCTGACAGGTTCCCTTTTAAGAAACTCAATGTGCAATGCTCAAAATACACATGCATGTTTGTGAAACCTCCAACCCTCCAAATTCATATATATGGGTATGCAGGTCCTAGAGTTAAATAAAACCTAATTTTTGATCAGGTTGACTAAGCCTAAGAAATCCACATTCTTCTTATTTAAATAAGTTAAAATCTATGGGCCGGACACTGATCTGCCTCCAGAGCCTAACTTTAAATGAAAGGGGGGTATGAAAACAAGGTGAAATATGTAGATCACGAGTGCAGACTATCATTTGTCACTGTTTTATGTGTTTAAGAAAAGTCCTGCATAACCCCTTTAAATCTGACTGCTTTTCGGTTTTATACTTCAACCAATTAAGGCTTTAATCTAAATAACCCCCAAAAATGATAAAAATTGAATTTCCTTTTGACCATTGACTGAATTATGTCATTTTTCAATTTGTCTCTTATGCATCAAAACCAAATGACAGCCTTAAGAACTGTTCCCTTTTTAATGTTTTTTTTTTTTTTTATTTAAAAAAGGCGTTCATGGGATACCGTAGTTGTCTCTAGGCTACTCGACCTTATTAAACCTTTGAGCAACGCCCCCTTAAAGACAAAGTTGGCATACTAGTCACTAAACAAACCTATATCTATAAATGTTTATGGCAAAATAAAGGGGTGGGAACAGAAAAACTGTCCACTTTTAACCTTCTGAAAGGAAAGTTCTCCATCTGTTATGTATTTATAAGTTTTTTTTTTTTTTTTTCCCCTTTTCTTATCTTTTCTTATAATTTATGACATGCATGGCAGGTGAAAATTCTATAAAAGAAAAGCGTCCAGAGACCTTGACTTGTCAACGTGCATTTCTTCCCTGTCGGGATGGGAAAGAATGTGTGGCTGTAGAATTTATTTGTGATGGCGAAGAAGATTGCTTTGATGGATCTGATGAGCAGAATTGCACACACTATTGTAACAAAGCAGGTAACAATTGCTTGGGGAAAACATTTTTTTAAAGCTTATCTTGCAATATATGGTAATACCCAGTATTTTCCAATCTATGTACACTGATCAAAACACAATACCAAAACCAAAAACACAAAAACAAGCAAACTCTGCAGTACTTCTGAATACAACTTGGCTTTAAAATGGTCTACCTTCAATGCAACAATTGGAGCTAAATTACATCAATCGAATATATAAAGGGTATGCCACACTAAACGAGATCACAAGCGAGATCGCTAACGAGATCACTACTGCGTCACCATTTATGACGCAGTAGCGATCTCGTTAGCGACTTCGCTGATGAGTTGTGTTTGGAATCACACAGCTAAGTCGCTAACGAGATCGCTACTGCGTCATAAATGGTGACGCAATTGCGATCTCGCTAGCGATCTCGCTTAGTGTGGCATACCCTTAAGACTTTAATATAAGGTCATTTAAATTGACAGGCTGTGTCCGTGATGAGTTTGACTCTGTATTTTCGTTGCATCGAACCATATAGTCTAAGCAGAGTGGATGGGATTTATAGAAATCTGATGCCCACGTGCTTTCTTTACTCAACGAAAAACTGACCTGTGGGGTTTCAGAGCTGCAACATGTCAACTTCTCTTGGTTCTGCGGAGTCGTATCTGCATATTTTCTCCATAGACTTGTATTCATTGCAGAAAATATGCAGGTAAAAAAAAAAACAAAAAAAAACGTAATCCACACATGACTGTATCTAGAGGTTTGTCACTGCCAAATAACAGGAAGTATTAAAAATAAAGCTTATGTTTAAAACATGCCTGTGTAGGGGGTATACGGAGGCCAGTTTATGCCCCACTGCCTTGCACATGTTCCGATGTCCCTGTAAAGCTGATACACCTCATATGTCTTATGTACAATGGATAACAAAGTATAACTATCATATGTTTGTGTATTGTAATGTACTTAAGTTTATTTGAGGAGGTATAGGATTTAACTGTAGGGAGAGCAGAATAGAATGCAATAGAATAAGGAACTATTCCAATAGGATTAGGCTAGTTAGGAGTGGCTGAGAGTAGTTGGGTTGGGGGTAAGCTTTCTGGCATTAGTAGAGTGAGCCGGGGGCAAGGACAAGACAGTCGTGTCCAGAAACGTTTAAGCCATGGAGCCCAGCAGTCCAGGGCCTCTAGGCAGCATTACAATGGTAACCGCTAACTTTGTGGGAACCACCCTTAATGTCCGAGGTCTACGGCCTGGTAAGGAATTGAAGAGCCATCCTTCAACTTCACCATTGGAGAAGGAAGTGGACGGGGAACTCCTGAAGCGGGTTAGTTTGTCCTATCAAAGCTACGGACCTAGTGGATATTCATGGAGGAGAAAGGGACAGTACAGGTAACAGAATGGTGATATTCTGTGAAGAATCTTGTGCAGTTTCTGTGACTAAACTGGACGAGCTGAGTAAGTGTTTTGTTGAAAATGGACTTGGACTGTGACTAACATTGTGTGGTGCTTTAAAAGAAGGAAGCCCCAGCAGCCCGGAGTAGACCCTGATTAAAAGTAAGTGGACCATCAGGTGCACAACAGAAGGGACATTGTATTTTTGTGACGAAGGGTCAGGGTGCACCAGAGTAGCCACGGTTGGCTACGACTACAGCCCTGGCCTCTGTTTCAACACCAACACACAAAACAAAAACCACAGATAAAAACGCAAAGAAGAAATGCAGGACATCTGCAAAATCAAGCTCCTTAAAAGCTCAATTGCCTAAAAAAGGTCCAGCATAGTGGCATTTACCTAAAAGTTGGGTTGTTCATCAGCAGTTTACAAAAAGTCTCCTAACTTAAGAAGTAAAGCCTGATCTGTGCACGTATTATTCAGTAAGACCTTTTGTTAGACAGCAGAGCTGAACACCAATTATATTTGTGACTAAGCTGTATGGTCTAGCATAGACACTTTACAAGGAATGATGCTTGGCCAGATTTAAAGAATATCCCAATCATGGATAATGGATGGAATAGCCGGTTCAATATTTTTGTGCTTTTTTTTTTTTTTTTTTTTTTTTAAGGAATGTTTCAGTGTCTAACTGGTAGTAAATGCATTGATGATCGGTATCACTGCGATGGTGTGCGCCACTGCCTTGATGGATCTGATGAGGAGAAATGCTGGAGTCCCTCAGAGAACTGTGCCATGCGCTGTGATAGAAACAGTCGTTGTATTCCTCCAAGCTTTATATGTGATGGAAAACCAGACTGCTTTGATCAGACAGATGAGCAAGTCTGTGGTAAGTTTGGTATTTATTTTTTTTAAACTTCGATTCAATGTATGCAAACTGTCAGTATTACCGTACAGGTAACTCCAGAGTAGTCAGGGACTCCTCCAATTTAAGTCTTAAATCTTTTTGATTTATTCCATTTACTAGTCATCTATGTAAAATGTAACAGACATCTATAGCTGACCATTTCCAGAGCACCCTTTCCACCCCCCCCTATTTCTACTGTAATGATGTCCCCCTCCTTGTCCTCCAGTAATGGGATCTACCCCAAATAAAATGATACACAGCAGTGTTGTCCCCAATAAATGTACTGCGTATTGCCTACGATAACAATTTCATTTCCCCCACACTGGTGATATCCCTCTTTATAGCCTCCAATATAGTCATATACCCCACACATTAACAATATCTACACTCCCATGCTAAGCCAGTCTTCCTTTCACCTTCTGCAGGACCAAACCTACCCCACACTTGTACAGCTGCAGGCTTATCGGAGACCTGAAGCTGCAAAGCATGTTGCTGTGCTCTGTAGTTGCAGGCTTCTGATTGTTGTATGGAATTACTCTTGTTATCCATTGACTTTTTTTTTTTTTGTCTGCTTCTGATTGGCTTGTGTCCTATAGAGTAAGTGTGGGGCAGGAAGCCAGTGGTGCTCTATTCCACAATGGCTTTCAACTTATAGGCTCTATCCACAGTTGCAGTCGCATTCCTTGTGATGGAGATGATTCTTCCTGACTTTGTGGATGTAGACTTTTGCAATCCCTCCTCTCATCATGTAATTACACACAAACTGTTAAGAATATGGCTCTGTAGGGGCCATATCAACCCTTCCAGGATTCCTGGCTCTTCATGCTGAAAATAGTGCTTGGTAACATTGGCTCCAAACTCATTTTGCAGCAGGACAATGACCCAAAGACTGAAGCTAATCGGGTACCTCTTTTTGGTGTTGTGATATAGAAGTATCTGTTAGTATTTCTGACACTGAGGGCACTAAGAAATGGGCAATATTAAGGAAGATGTATGCACTGGTTAGGCAATCTTTATGAAGATGACCATTAATGCCATCAGTGGGACCCAGCTACGCCTATCTTCTGTTTGTAGAAATCTGGCCAGAAGTGGTCATGGAAGAGTTGTGGTCAAAAACCTTTAACATGAAACAAATGTCCAGGGCAACAAAGTGACTTCACTGTGCAGAAATGTGAAGAGGTGCACTGGACTGAGGAGTCAATATTTTGGTATTTGTCTGTAACAGAAAACTATTTGTCGTAGAAGAGCAAGTGAGCTGTAAAGAGGAAGCTTGACTGGGATTGACTGCAAGTTTGGGGTTGCTAATGGCGTTTTGGCAAAGATTAATCCTCAGTGCTAGGAAATGCATGCAGATACATATCCATCATGCCTTAAAATCAGGATTGTGCATTGTTGGCTCCAATTTAATTTATGCATGGGTTCTAAAGCCCTGGACTAACCTTAACATCTGGGATTGCATGAAAATGCAGAAGCCTACATCCACAGGAGATCTGAAGCAAATTCTCCAAGATGTTTAAAGCGACCAACCTGTCAAGTTCATTCAAAAACTGCATGCAAGGGTGCCTAGAAGAATTGATGCTTTGTTGTGAAGGCAATGGGGATGGGCAACACTCAAATATTTAAATTTCTCTTTTGTTCATTCACTTTGCAGTTTAATTGAAACAGAAGCTAACACACCTAGTTATGAAAGACATTCTTTTCACTGTGCACCATTTCTCTATACCTGCATAAGACTTCAGCCATTTTACAGTTTGCTGAATTTCTCAGAACATCACACAGGGGTTTGGACATAAAACTTCACAGGTAACAAAGTTTCATTTGAAGGTAAATCTCTGACCATAATCTGACTTTACTTTCAGTGCCTAAGGAGTGTAACCGGGATAAGTTCCAATGTAGAAGTGGGCAGTGTATTCCCTACACTATGCACTGTGATGGAGACAACGATTGTGATGATCACTCGGATGAACTAAACTGCATAATCTCTAAACCTGTACACTGTCAAAATGGGGATTTCAGGTGTCAAAGTGGTGAATGTATCTTAAAAGAATGGAAGTGCGATGATACCCAAGACTGTAAGGATGGAAGTGATGAGAAGGTAAAAAAATAAACCATATAATAAACTCGCACTGTTTCTTCAGTCTATCCTAGAACACTGAACCCTACAGTACAATGCAAATGAAAGCAGTTCAAATCTGGTGTGCAATGTAAAATGTGGGTATTTTACAGCAGATGGTCTTTTTCTATGTAGCATATTTCATACAGTACAATAAATATGGTTAAAAGGGACATCCACTTCTTGGCCAATCGCTTTTCAATTAAATTTTTCTTAACATGGAATGAAAAAAAACCATATTCTTACCACCTGCATCATCCCCAGATCTCCTGGCTCCCGGGACTTGCATGACGTTATGTCACGTGAGCCCTGCAGCCAATACGTGACTGGTAATGGACCAATTCACACTCCCTTCCTTTGGACAAAACTGGTATCACAAATCTGTGGGTAGTGTTTGGTAGCTCTCACCGCCAAAATGGCACAGTGCCTCCACTCAAATCTTACTGGGAGCTGTAATGGGATTCCAGAGGGTCTTCCTCTTTGGCCAGGGGTCGACTCGGGGAAACTCCTATCCAGTCACAAGATGAGGTTGGAACAATTAGCAGGTTTATTTATATAGTGGATAAATGGTGACTATGGTAAGGGGGTTGGCAAGTAACAATAAAACAAATGGTATTACACTCTACACCAGTGTTCCCCCAACCCTGGTCCTCAAGAGCCAACAGGTCATGCTTTCAGGATTTCATTGGCATGTCCCAGTGATTATTGCTTCTCCTGCACAGGTAATGCCATCACCTGAGCAATTCCAAGGAAATCCTGAAAACCTGACCGGTTAGTGGCTCTTGAGGACTGGGGTTGGGGAACACTACTCCACATGTACAAATGCAAACCAGTTAACCTGAATGCGTCCCCTTTAAATCGCAATACGTATGGTCCTAACTAATACTGATTAAACTACAAATGGCTGCAGCAATGGAAACATAGTTCAATGTTGGGGGTCTGGTTGCTGCAGGTGATGGTGCGCTGGAAGTCCGCTGGTGCACATAAAGCCATAGGAACAAGGTCTCACTTCATGGCTGGTTAAATTATAACTGTGTTGAACCACAAGTCCCAGCAATGTTCTCTTATAGATAGCTTAGATAATTGTCCCAGCAAGCTACGCACTCTTGGATGTGGCAGTTCTTCAGCCACCCAGGGTTCCAGCCAGGAGCTGCAGGATTCAGTTGCTTAGGGATGCAAGGCAGAGTTCTTCTCCATGTGAAGCCAGGAGGAGGTGGGCAGCCGGCCTGGGCTGTAGTTGTGGTGTAGCTCTAATGCACTGTCCTCACATGAAGCTGCAGAACTATCAGTGAGCACACTGTGCTCTTTCTGGATCACTGCTGTCTCCTCTCAGTAATGGCTGACAACCCTCATGTTCTGATGCTGTTTTCTCCTCCCTTCTCCAGCTTGTGCAGCCAATCAGCCCTGTCCTCTCCTGTTACTCCTCTTCCAGGTTGCGAAGTCCATGCAGCTAAGCAGGAACTGGTGTCTCTTACTGAGAAACACGGCCTGCTCCGATCACCAATCTCCCCTCACAAGGGTTACATACAACTTTTTTTTTTTTTTTTATATTTTATTAAGACATGCCTATAAAGTTCAACTGATAGATGGGAAGGAATTGGACATGGGTACATCCTTAGGACAGATTGAATCATGTTTTACCAAAGCAAGTTTTCAAAACCTGATCCTGTGTCAATTGACTGGATCAGGATTCAGAACAATAATTTTATACGTTTTCATAAATGTGTTTTTTATCCAAGAAATTAAATACGCAAGACTTATTAAAACCAATGACTGTTCCCATTTTGACCCACTCCTGAGGTTGGCTTTCCACAAATTAATAGTTCATGTACAGTACAGACCAAAAGTTTGGACACACCTTCTCA
>VIAB01003910.1:57730-100098 GCA_009801035.1 Oophaga pumilio
GTATCAACCACTGAGGACTCTCAAGTCTAAATATTTTTCCAGTATATATTTAGTCAGTGATGAGCCAAAACTTCACACATTGAACCCTTCCCAAGCTTTAGAGCAGCTCATTGCTGAGCCTAAATGTCTTGTGCACACACTGCTATAAGTAATCCAGTTTTTCAGTGTTTCAAAGCCCCTGGTGTATTTATATGTTTAGATTGCTCTCAAGGCATTGTTGCACCTTTTCTGCCAATGTGCGCATGGAATACTTGTTGATAACAGATGCAGTGCGGTCTTCAATAAATGTAATCTTTAATTCTGTCTTCAGGACTGTAAATTGGAAAAGGTATCTTGTGAAAAGCAACAATGGTCTTGTGCTGGTGAAAATCAATGTATCCCATCTTTTTGGAAATGTGATGGAAAAAAGGACTGTAAAGATGGCAGCGATGAAGTTGGATGTAAGTTGTTTTATTCTAACAAAATAGTGACTTTTTTTGTGTAATTTTAAAACCAATTTATCAAGAGGTTGATCTGATCTAGTATGTTGTGCCAAAGACCTATGTAAAAAAAGGAAAAAAATTTCCTATTTTTATTTTTTATTTTATAGTATAGGTGTTTGGCAGAAAATGAATATAACCTCTTGCTGCCCTAGAGACTGAGCCACCATATCTTCAGGAGCCCACTGCTTAAATGCATAATGGATTCCCATTTGTAGGTGCAGTGTGCTCCTGCATAGTGATGGTTTAAAGTGAACCAGTCACAAGGATTTTGCTCAGTCAACTACAGACCGTGTCAGGTTGGTGCTGTTGTACTGATTAAAATGATACCTGGGTTGATGAAATCCATCTTGTGATTGCGGTTTAATCTTTAACTCAAAACTGAAAATGATATGGTCATGCTCTGGGGCAGCCTGTGGGGGGGTGTCTTCATGTGGTGCTCTGATTACGTATGCATGGATATGGCTTCTGACAGGTCACTTATCTGTCACGATCTTGCATAATGCATATAATATTGTGGGAATGGAAAGGAGAATTTACATACTGCAAAATGGCCCCATCTTACAGGAGGAAAAAAAATGGCTGGAGCTACAGTATATGGTGGTGCTTGCACAGTAGCATATGTCATTTTGCTGAATGTAGGAAAAAAAATTAAGGCCACAATATGATATGCAGTATGTAAAATTATGGGTAGATCATTGACGGATCAGTGACCTGTCATAATCCATACTGATAAATACCTAAGCAGATCACCACATGAAGGCTGCCCTGAATCACAAGCAGACCATTAATCTTTATTCTCGGTTATCGGTTAAACAACCACAAGACAGATTTAATCAACCCAGGTATCATTTTTAGGCCGGGATCACACATGCGAGAAACACGCATGTGAATTCCCAGCACTGGCTGTTATGGTATGGTAGCCGAGGAGGACAGTAACAAAAATAGCCAAAGCAGCCAGTCACCCTAAGGTCAAGCTTGGTAAACCAACTAGCACCTTTCACTCGTGAGAATAAATCGGAGATCAGGGGTAACGGATACTGATATTTAACAGTGATCTTATTAAGGAGATGATAGTTTCTCTTCCTGGTCCAGTTTGGAAGTCGGCTGGTTTTCTGCTGTCTCCTGTGAAAATTCAGATAAGTTATTTTCTGTTTTCTTTTTGTTTTTGCTGCCCTTCTGAGTGAGGTCAGCTGGGTCCCCCTGCTGGGGCCTGCGCTGGTCTGTTTCTTATTTCTGTTCATTTGCTCTGTCCCTGTTATTTCAGTGGCTGCTAGGTAGCTGCTTGTTCACACCAGAGTTCTGATTTAGCAGGGCTGAGATCGTGTGTTCTCAGCATTTTTGGAATCAGAAGTGTTGGAATTTTTCCTAGGGTTTTGCTGGGTTGCAGACAGTATTCTTTCCTGTCCTGTCCTATCTAGATAGTATTTGGCCCCAGCGTTTGCTTACTCTATTGTCTGCCTGCGTTTGTATTTAATCTTGTCTAACCCCATTATATGTGTGGGGGCTACCTATTCCTTTGGGGCGCTACTCCGGGGCAGTTAGCTTTCCCCTTTCTATCTTTAGGCTTGGCTAACTCTCTGGCTGTGTCGAGGCATCTAGGTCATCATAGGTACGTCCCACGGCTGCTTCTAGTTTTGCGGTTAGTTTAGGGGTCTGTAACCCATTAGTTCCCAAGCTCTCTTCGTGACTGGCTGCCTTGGCTATTTTTGTTACTGTCCTCCTCAGCTACCATATCATAACTGGCGCCGGCACTTAGGAGTGGAGTGTGTTGCTGCATGTATTTCTCCCGAGTGCCAGTGCTGGGAATTCACATGCGAGACTCAGCCATGTTTCTCGCATGTGTGATCCCAGCCTTAATCAGTATAACGGCGCCAACCTGACACTGTAGTTTACTTGGCAAAATCCTGATGACAGATTTTCTTTAAGCTAGTAGTGTGATTGCACGTCTGATTCAGCCAGTGCGCACTCAAATGCTGTAGCATGGGAGGAAGTGTGGAGACTAAAGCTGGACAGATCATGTGATCTAGCCATCTTTCGGCCAGTTCAGTCCTCTAGAGTATGTAAACAGTGAGCGTGCTCTGCTAGGCTGCAGAGGTGACTGGTAACCTAGACCACAAACATAGTGAGAAAATAATAATTTTTTCTTAATACGTCACAATTTTAACCATTAATGCTGTTGAGACCATTCCGTTTCATCACTGTTTATTTCTCCATTTAATCTGTTAACCCCTAATTGAACAATCTTTCTTTCATTTTTGCACCTTAATTATTTCCCTCCTTTTTCTTCCAAGAGCTGTAATATATTTCCCCACTTACTGACAAAGCCATGTGTGGGCTGCTTGCTTTGTGGGACTATTTGTACTTCTGAATGACATCATCCATTTTACCATTTGGTGTTCTGGAAAATGGGTGGGAAAGGGGAGGAATACACCCTGCAATTCCATATTTGTCTTGTTTCAACTTTTTTCTTAATTGTTCTGCAGTAAAAATGACCTGGAATTTATTGTACAGGTCAGTACGACTTGCGATCAAGCAAACGTTCAAATTTTTTTCTCTTTAGTTTTATACAGCAAGAGCACAAAAAAACTCCACTTGTGCACATACCATTAATGTTTTTTTTTTTTTTTTCTTGTTTTGGGAAGCTCTGGTAACCCTTGGCTGTGGTTTGTTTTAAAGAGTCGAACAGTTCTACTCTCCCTCTGGGTCCAGTGCTTGGTCTCTGCCTCTGCTCCCAATGTCTATTGATCGTCAACATTGTGTTTGTGTTGCAGACAATGCTGCAGCGACTGAGCTAAGCGACTCTAGCCTAAGTTGGCACAAGCTGCCGAGCTCAGATTGGCTGCAGTGATTTCAGTGCTGCAGCTAATGACTTATGACATGAGATGTATATTTCTAATTTATTTTATATAACCTATCTGTTGGCTGGGGACATACTAGCATAAGTCCACCCCCCCCTCCCCTTTAAATAAGATAATCCACATCACAAGAAAAGTTATAAACCTACAAATGAGCACACAGTGTTTACAAACCCCCTACACACATTAAAATCATGCATTTTAAAATGAATGAGGTATTCAGAGGGGTGGGAAAAAGTGGTCTGGCTCACATCACAATTATCAAATACATATACATCAATACAGTGAATGTGTTTGTTTTTTTTTTGTTTTTTTTATCATATGCCAATATATTTAAATGCAAGTGCAACAAAAACAAGGCAATTTATAAAGCCGTAATTGACTAGAATATTGATTATATAATTAGTGTTGGCAGTGATTATTCAGGATACTCTCCATGCATGTGACAATAGAGCTTTTTTTATTCAGAAACAAACACAAATGATTTATTCCTGATCTATTAAGCTTATCATATAGTTCCTATCTGTGCAGCATCTACAGCAGGCTGCTTCTCTCATACACAGACATAGGAAATACAGTCACAATGCTCTCCCTGTGTGAGCCTTTTTGTCCTTTTTAAAACAAGCTGCAGACCAGTTGTGGATTTTTCAAAACTAAACCCCTTTTTAAAGTTGAGTGCTATTTGCTCAGCTTCCTTCTACCCCACCAGCAAAATTGCAGATGTTGCTATTTTTCCAGTAAAAAGTTCCCTGTTCTGGATTAAACTGTTCCACTTTTTAGGACCTGCTTCTGCCACATCACTATCTTAGTTTTTTTTTAGACTGTCATTATAGGTTCTAAAACTACTGATTCTCTTGTTCACATCCTGAAATTAGTCTGCACAAAGATTGCTACATGGGAATTCAGCTCTATTTTTTTTTTTTTTTATGTTTTTCAGGTGAGCCCAAAAAGTGCGACAGTCACATGTACCAGTGTAGCAATTTTGACTGCATTTCTATGGCTGTAGTTTGTGATGGGAAATCTGATTGCTCAGATGGTTCAGATGAAGGAGAAAAATGTCAATTCCCGTGTGACGGATGCCCACATGTCTGCCATATCTCCCCACTTGGTCCAGTAAGTGTAGTAAACAGAATTTGTCAATACAATCAACCCTCCTAACTTTCTATGTGTGTGTAGATCATAAGAAGCTGAATAAAATGATACCTTGATATTGGCAATCTGTTTTTATTTGTCACTTACTGTAAAATGTAAATGAGCTGTTAAGATATATGGGTCAGACACGGATCTCTATGAGAATCTGTCTTCAGGGAATCTTTTAAAGATGCCATTACCATTGGGAGACATGTAATGACTGACAGTCTCCCCCTGATTTATCTGTAATGCTGTATGTGATTATAACACAGTAAAGCAGAGCTGAACTTTGTCTTATTGCAAACAAATTTGCAGCAGAAGTTGTCCTCTCATTGTGCTGCCAGTTGTAATCCTACACAGCTCTACAGCAACAGTACAGCCTAGTTGAAGCTGGTCTCTTTACTAGTGTTTAGCGAACATGCTTGAATAAGGTGTTATCCAAGCATGCTCAAGTGCTAACAGTATCTCTTGTTGTGCTTGAATACCTTGTTTGAGTCAGTGCTGTTGTTCGACAGCCGCAATAGGATTGCTGTTTTGGCAATCTCTCCATGTACTGTATTGTGGCAATTGAATAGCTGCGGGAAATGCAGCCACGGCGACTTGAACATAGTATTTGAGCATGCCAAAGATGCTGTTGACCCCAGAGCGTCCTCTGATAAGACCTTATCTGAGCATATTCGCTCAACCCTACTCTCAAATACACTTGCAGTTGTGCTGTAAGCTCTGCTGTACTGTGCTTGTTCTCGCTCTCCATCTGTGTAATGGCACACATCTCTTCAGTGAGGTCGGGCAAGTAGACTTGGTCAACATGTCTCAATGGTAACATTTTTTTTTTTTTTTTAATAAAACTGCATGAGTATCGGCCTCCAGAGGTGTTGTCATTCCCACAGATCTTACAAATTTACATATTAATAAAAATGTGAATTCTTCTAGAATAAGACATCTAACTGTAGATGTGTCATTTTATCCAACTTTCAATAACCAATTCCCTTTAATTTCCACTAAGCATTATTAAACATCATTCAGACCCAATTTGAAATACTGTGTTTCTATGGTAAAAACAAGTATAGGGGAAGGAAACAATGTTGTTTTGGGTCAATTGCTATGTATTCAAATTTGTTAGTGTACCAGAGGCCACACCTGAATGACTTCCTCAAGGATTTACTGAATTTGACTTTTAACATCTGTTATTACAATCCTAACTTTTGCCATTTGGTTACTCCTAGATATTAATGACAAAATTGACAACTGGGTGTTGGCAGACGGGGTGGCGGTCTCTGAGCAATCGGTGCTGATTGTGCCGGACTGTAATAATTGTTATTCTGAGGCAGCTGCTTATTACACATGCAGCGCTTTGCTTGGTTTTTCTTCCCTCCATAATGGCAATCCGTCAAGGTCTAAATTTAAGACCGACATGTTACTTTTGGGATTGCATAACAAAAAACTATTTACTGCACCTGGAATGCCAGATTCCCTTTCTTAGACTGTATTAACACACCCTTTGCACTAAAATGGCAGCTCCCAGATCTCACTTTAATCCAAATTTCTAGGAGATGTAAATGAGGAATTGGTAAGATGCAAAAATCTGAAGGTGCTTCTGGTTTTGTTCTTTCATAGTAAATTTCCAGCGCTCGTAAATCATGTCAGGAGTAGTTGCTAATCCCCTTTTGAATTTTGATTTTTTTTTTTTTGCACATTTTTACTGTCCCTTTTTGTCATGTTGTAGCAAATGATCTCTAGCAAACCTTTAATTGTTTATAAAGAATTTTATGCTAAATGTTTTAAAATTGAACGCCTATTTTGGTGGTGGTCTGCATTTTAGATTCTTTTATTCATATTTTTTTTGTTATATTTTTTTCAGAAGTGTATATGTGACAAAGGGTTCAAGTTTAAAGGTAATGGGAGTCTTTGCGTCGACAT
The DNA here is from genome assembly GCA_009801035.1 of Oophaga pumilio. NCBI lineage: Eukaryota > Metazoa > Chordata > Amphibia > Anura > Dendrobatidae > Oophaga > Oophaga pumilio. The sequence goes on from VIAB01003910.1 coordinate 64,119, forward strand.
AAATGAGTGCAAAGAACTTGATCCTTCTCCATGCAGCCAGTCTTGTATCAACCTTAATGGCACATTCAACTGCACTTGTCATCCAGGTTATCTTCTACAGCGAGACGGTCGCCAATGTAAAGTTACAGGTAAACAAGTCTTTTTCACTAAAGAATCCTTATGATTTCTGATTTCTAAAGAAAATCCACACAAGTATGGGATTGTTTTCTGACTGATTTGACAAGTCATTTAGTAAAGCTGGTTCTGTTACAGCTGCACTTTGTTTAGCATTTCTGGAGTAGTACTGGATTTTGGTTTACAAATACAGATTCAAATAACCTGCATATTTAAAGCAGTTACTTCTATTATAAATGTAGGGTGTCTCTTTATTGTAAAGGCTCTCAAGTAAGTTTTGGAATGTCAAAGCTAAGCGACTGTCATGAAATTGCTGAAATTTAAACAAATTGATTGGATGTTTAAAAACAAAAAAAACAACTTGCAGTGAAAAAACAGAAGTTAAAGGCCTCCTTGGAGTTTATCCAACCTTTTTCAGGCACTTTAAGATTACTAAGGCTGTTAGCAATTAAATGTTGACATGTTGAGATCATTTTAATGCAATTGGTAAACTAATGGCAGTAACTAGTGATGGGCGCGCACTAAAATGCTCAGGTCGAGCATATTGAAATGCTCGGGTGCTAGACCCAAGCAATGAGCCCAATGTTAGTCTATGGGGAAAATCGAGCATTTTTACCACGACCCGGGTCTTTTTAGGGTCTAAAAATGGCAGAAATCGATGGGAACAGTGCTCAAATGACATGGGAGCATCATGGGGAAGACCCCTGGAAGCATTTGACTCCCAGGTCACAGATTTGAACAATGTTAGTGTTGCGCCACTTTCACAGGCCCACAATAAAACATACAAAAACGAAACCATAATGGATTTTCCTGGGAAATATGTAAAGGAACATCATTTCCAGGTTAATGATTTGTATGTAAGGCATAATAACCCAAAACAAAAATGTTCCTCCACCATTTGGGCTATGTTCAAACGAAGCGTTTTTGATGCGTTTTTTTAACTTTAGCATTGCTTTCAACCAAGAGAAATGCATTCACTGGGAAATGTCCCTAACATTTTAAAACCATATCTGGCCATGTGGTGTGTGTGTGCGTGACATCATCTGACACATCCTGTTTAATTTATGAAGGAGGGAATCTGAAAGTCACAAAGCCTATTTTTATAGGGCCAGCAGTCAGCCTTCACCATTCTTAAAGAGCCATCAGCCGGCTATGCTTTGTTCCCATTAAAGAGTTATTGTGTATGCAGTGAGTGGCAGGGCTGCTCAAAATTTGGACGCACCCCAATAACCCATTGAACAGATGTCCTGTACAGGTCCTTCTCAAAAAATTAGCATATAGTGCTAAATTTCATTATTTTCCATAATGTAATGATTACAATTAAACTTTCATATATTTTAGATTCATTACACACCAACTGAAATTTGTCAGGTCTTTTATTGTTTTAATACTGATGATTTTGGCATACAACTCCTGATAACCCAAAAAACCTGTCACAAAAAATTAACATATTTCAACCGTCCAATAAAATAAAAGTGTTTTTTAAAAACAAACAAAAAAACCATCAAATAATAATGTTCAGTTATGCACTCAATACTTGGTCAGGAATCCTTTTTCAGAAATGACTGCTTCAATGCGGCGTGGCATGGAGGCAATCAGCCTGTGACACTGCTGAGGTGTTATGGAGGCCCAGGATGCTTCGATAGCGGCCTTAAGCTCATCCAGAGTGTTGGGTCTTGCGTCTCTCAACTTTCTCTTCACAATATCCCACAGATTCTCTATGGGGTTCAGGTCAGGAGAGTTGGCAGGCCAATTGAGCACAGTAATACCATGGTCAGTAAACCATTTACCAGTGGTTTTGGCACTGTGAGCAGGTGCCAGGTCGTGCTGAAAAATGAAATCTTCATCTCCATAAAGCATTTCAGCCGATGGAAGCATGAAGTGCTCCAAAATCTCCTGATAGCTAGCTGCATTGACCCTGCCCTTGATGAAACACAGTGGACCAACACCAGCAGCTGACATGGCACCCCACACCATCACTGACTGTGGGTACTTGACACTGGACTTCAGGCATTTTGACATTTCCTTCTCCCCAGTCTTCCTCCAGACTCTGGCACCTTGATTTCCGAATGACATGCAAAATTTGCTTTCATCAGAAAAAAGTACTTGGGACCATTTAGCAACAGTCCAGTGCTGCTTCTCTGTAGCCCAGGCCAGGCGCTTCTGCCGCTGTTTATGGTTCAAAAGTGGCTTTACCTGGGGAATGCGGCACCTGTAGCCCATTTCCTGCACACGCCTGTGCACGGTGGCTCTGGATGTTTCTACACCAGACTCAGTCCACTGCTTCCTCAGGTCCCCCAAGGTCTGGAATCGGTCCTTCTCCACAATCTTTCTCAGGGTCCGGTCACCTCTTCTCGTTGTACAGCGTTTTCTGCCACATTGTTTCCTTCCAACAGACTTCCCATTGAGGTGCCTTGATACAGCACTCTGGGAACAGCCTATTTGTTGAGAAATTTCTTTCTGGGTCTTACCCTCTTGCTTGAGGGTGTCAATGATGGCCTTCTTGACATCAGTCAGGTCGCTAGTCTTACCCATGATGGGGGTTTTGAGTAATGAACCAGGCAGGGAGTTTTTAAAAGCCTCAGGAATCTTTTGCATGTGTTTAGAGTTAATTAGTTGATTCAGAAGATTAGGGTAATAGGTCGTTTAGAGAACCTTTTCTTGATATGCTAATTTTTTGAGACAGGTTTTTTCTGATAAAGGAGTTGTATGCCAAAATCATCAGTATTAAAACAATAAAAGACCTGACAAATTTCAGTTGGTGTGTAATGAATCTAAAATATATGAAAGTTTAATTGTAATCATTACATTATGGAAAATAATGAAATTTAGCACTATATGCTAATTTTTTGAGAAGGACCTGTATGGCCACATGAAACAAAAGTTCCCATTATTAGTCATTTGGTACTCCCATAATGTTTGCCCATGAAGTAAGTGCAAGTGTTGAGGCTTAATAACCTGCATTGCAGTGTTCAGGCTGAAGGACCAGCAGTGGAGAATTGCAGTGGTGAATCTCAAGAACAAGTAGTGGAGCATTGCAGTGTTGAGGCTGAAGACCTGGCATTGGAGCATTTCATTGAGGCTGAACACCTGGCAGTGTAAAATTGCAGTGTTGCAGCTGAGCAACCCCTACAATTGCCATTATTAGGAAGTCTGTCTCTCATACTGTTTGCCTATGCAGTGAATGCAATGCCTGTCCCAAATTTGGACGCACCCCCATCACCCTTGGAATAAACATGGAGGAGGGCCTCAAACATCGGTTCCTTCCCATTAGAATGGAGAGGTCTCTGAGTCGCACGTACAGTACCAGGGCTTATGGGGTACTCGGCACCGAGCCCGTTGAAGTCTATGGGGAATGTCACAAGTAGCACAGCTCGGTCCGTTGCCCTGGGCGCTCATACAAAGGGGGATATTTACAGGGGATAATAATAATTGTTCGTGACGCCACCTGTGGTTTCTGATCAAGGTGACCAGCGCTGCAGGGTTAATCTTCTGAGGGGATGGTTACTGGCAGCAAGATGTTAAGTCTCCCACAGGCGAGACTGGATCCCTCAGAATATATGGCAATGCAGGGGTGCAGGCAATAAGTCAGTCACACACAAATCAGTCTCTTTCCATACCTTTACTGGTGATGGTAGCAGGTATGTCCCGGGAAGCTGCTCAGGGTGGAGGATGCACATCCAGGTAATCACTGTGTAGGTTTAAGGCCTCCTTACTTCTTAATGTGTGAGTTTCCAACCTGCATGAAGCTAAGTTTAACTCCTTCTCCTTTCTACGCCCGGCTGATCTTGTGATGAGGTCTTTTTGTGGACAGAACGGTGTCTTTATGGCGGTACCTGCCAGACCCCCGTCTTCCTAACCCCGGTTACGTATCAGCACTGAAGGGCCCCTCTGCGACCTGAAGTCCAGCAGGGATTCCGGTTTTCTCCCACTAGCCTTGAAGGTTCTAGCAAGCTTCGGACCCTGTGTCCGGTTGTGTAGAGTGGAGGCAGCTATCGTTGCTATATCACCTCGGTCACTCTTTCCCTTTGTCCACTCGCCTGTCGTCCTACACACACTTTAATATGAGCACAGGCAGCAGTAGATATCAGCTTCTCGTGAGGTAACTCCGTACAGAGATGTCGTGTCTGCTCTCCCTGAGGTAACACCAACGACTCCTTAACTTTTAGCTAGATTGTCTTTATCTCACTGCTGTCTCAAGGGCTCCCTCTGGTGGAACCAGGAAAAATGTCAAGTGTTGCGTGCTTATCAGATATTTGTGATTACCTTTCTGTGCACTCTCCAGGGAACATGTGTACCAAGCGCAGCTGGGCCACACATCTCCTATACTTGTGATGCTCATGCAGTAAGTGTATGGGCTGACAAACCTTTCCCCTGGGGGGTATACAACATACTGTTAAAAATTTGTTTACGGGCATCATAAACACCCTTTACAACAATGTAGGTATGTAGGTGTTGCATCACAGACCATGGTCACACTGGTGATATAATGGTGGTGGATGAAAGGAGGACAACAGCAAATAGGCCAAATCAGGAAGAGTATACCCCTGTGTGGGTGTGAAGAGGTGCATGGGAATAGACCTCCCAAAAAAAACACTAGATTTGAGTTTATGCTGCTATCATTTGGTGGTGTTAAGAAGTCTGGCACAATCCAGCCCTTCATTTTTATGAGTCAGCCTGTCAGCATTTTCAGTTTACAGATGCACTAACCAGTTATAATTCCACCAGTGGCACTAAATGCCCGCTCTGACAATGCTAGCTGCAGGCCAGGACCTCCAAGGCATCGAGAGCCAGTTCATGCCAAGTGTCCAGCTTGAATACCCAATAAAGGCACAGAGGAATCACAGAGGACATAGGTACGATCAGCAAGGTACTCCCTCAGCATCCTCCCAAACTTTGCATGCCTTGTGAGAATACTCTGCACCTCAGGGACTGTGGCAAAATTCTGGGAGAATTTTCTCCGACCCTCCCATCGCAGTGTTCCCCTGCCTCTGCTACATTGGAGTTCTCTCTTGCCTATACTCCTTGGATTTCCAATGGACTGTGACCGCTGCTGCCAGGGTTTTCAGATGGGAGGTTTTTTTTTTTTTTTTAAATACCACAACAAGGGCTCTCTGGTACTGCAGCATTTTAGTACACCTGTCTGCCTCTGGAATAAGAGATTGAAAGTTCTCCTAGTAGTGTGGGTCTAGATGTCTCACCAACCAGTAATGACTGTCAGACTGTCACCCAAAATTTTGTGACCGTGAGGGTCACGGTCAAGGCTGCGTAACACAAACTCAGCCATGTGTGCCAGACTGCTAACAGGCAAGACTTCCATGTCCTCACCAAGAGGAGGACTGACCATGCTCTCCTCCTCCTCTTCCTCCTCCCTGTCCTCAGGCCATCCACGCTGAACAGACTGTATGACAGTTGTGTGTGTAGTACCATCTATAGTGCATGAAACTAGCTCCTGTTCCTCCTCCTCCTCTTCCTCATTGTCACACAACCCACGATGGGATAAGATGAGGCTGGGTTGTGTGTAATCACCCTGTGTGGTTCCTTGTTCCGTCTCATCATGCTCTGCCTGCAATGCATCCTCTTTGATTGTGAGCAGAGAGCGTTTCAGAACACAGAAGCGGGATGGTGACGCTAATTATAGCGTCATCGCTGCTCACCATCTTGGTGGACTCAAAGTTTTTTAGGCTCCTGAGGTCTTATATGTGGAGTCTGAACTGAATCCTGATGGCCTTGGTGTTGCTGGTGGTCAACTACTGCCCTCTTCTGCTCATAAATCCTTTTCAACATATGCAGTGTAGAGTTCCAACATGTGGGGACATCACAAAAGTCGGTGAGCCGGAAGCTGCAAACTCTGCTGAAGCATGGCAAGGGCGGCGGAAGCTGTATCTGACTTTCTAAAATGGGCACACAGGCGGCGTACTTTCACAAGCGGATCTGGCAGCTCTGAGTAGGTTTAGAAAAAACGCTGAACAAGATTAAGCACACAGGCCAGGCATGGTACATGTGAGCTCTCCTCGCTTCAAAGCAGCCACCAGGTTCCAGCCATTGTCACACACGACCATGCCTGGCTGTAGGTTCAGCAGTGTCTTCAGCATTGTGCGGTTTGTCACCTAAGCATATTAGCTTCAGTACAGCCTGTTGATGCTTGGCTGAGGCAGTGCTTCCAGCTTGTGACTGATGTGGTCATTCTGGAGATGGAGGCTGAAGAGGAGGAGGTGCAGGAGCTGTAGACTGTGGGGGGCATACCTGATTGACGTAGGGCCCGCAATCCTCGACATCTGGAGGACGTGTTCCATCCCAAGATCCGACTGGGTCCCGGCTTCCACTGTTAACCCAGTGTGCTGTCAGCAAGATGTACCATCCTTGCCCACAAGCACTTGTCCACGTGTCCATGGTTAGGTGGATTTTCCCAGTAACTGCATTGTTGAGGGCACAGCTAATGTTGTGGGACACGTGCTTGTGTAATACGGGCATGACACAGCAGGAGAAAATGGCAGCTTGGGACTGAGTACCGAGGCATGGCCGCTGCCATCAGGTTGTTTAAATCTTCCATCTCCACAAGCCTAAAGGCAACATTTTGAGCGCAATAAGACGAGAAATGTGTGAATTTAGTAGTGGCCCTTGTGGCGTTGGCTGCATATTTGCGCGTGCATTCCAAGTACTGGGGTATGGTCAACTGAACTCTGTTCTAGGACAAGGATGTGGACATGCTTGATGATGGTGGTAGTTAAGTGTGTGCAATGACAGGTGCAGGACAGGAGGCATCTTCACAGGCACCACGGACAGGGGATTGGCTTGCATGCACAACAGCGGAAGAAGCAGTGGTGTCACTCACTGTTCATGGACCCTGGTTTTTGTCCCACAGTTGGGTGTTTTGCCATGTGCCTGATCATGATGCTTAGGCTGGTAGCTTTGCTACCCCTGCTGATGCTGGCATGGCAGCTGGTGCAAATGGCCTTTTTGGGGTTATTGGCAGAATCTTAAAAAAACAACCAGACTCAGACAGGCCTAACATTTGGACAGGCAACTTCCGTCGTGTCGGTGTGACGGGGAACAGTTGCCCACCTTCTGTCTGCGGCCACCACACTGCTTCATCCTGCCTGTTGGGGTGCTATGCCTCCATCCCCCTGTGTGCTGTTGTCCTCGCTCTGCATGTCCTCCTGCCAACTTGGGTCAGTTACTATATCATCCTCCACTTCCGCAATCTGGTCCTCCTCCTGACTTTCTGGCAATTGTCTCATCATCGTCCACCTCTTGTGACACTTTCCCACTGTCGCCTTCGTGTGACCATGGCTTCTCAAATATTTGGGCATCACTACATGTGATCTCATCTTGCCCCGTTTCATGTGGACCAGGCGAGAGGCCAGAATCTATAAATGGGAAAAGTGAACAGCTCTTTGGAGTGTTAGTGTGGGATCAGTTGTCTCCAGGCGCTCAACATGGTGAGAGGAAGGATCAAGATGAAGGAATATTTGGTTCAGACTCACAGCTACTAAGGCTTGACCGTGTGGTTGACAGGGGAGTGATGGTGGCAAACTCACTGGAAGCATTATCCAACCAACAACCTTTAGACACTGCTCTGGGTTCAATAGTGGTGTGCTGCTGCGGTTCCCTAGTAATTGGGACAGGAAAGTTGGGCAAGAAGATATGGGTGTTTGTTGTGGCACAATTTCAGCTTGGCCTCAGCTTCTGCTTGCATCATCAAGTCCACTTCCCTGTCCTTTGCCACGCGCCTTGCCCATTTTAAATAGAGTACAATATTTTTAACGTTCAGTACAAATGGTTGAATTTGGAGTAAACTTGTAAGTGATCAGTGTGTGGGAAAACCACAGTTTAAAATATCTTGCCTGTAACTAACATTTTTTTTTTTTTTGGGAGGCAAACTGTTGTCAATAAGTAGGCTAAGACGCAGCAAAAAAGTCAATGGAGGCCTGAAATGCCACAATTCTTAGCCCACAGATAGGCGAGTGTGATGGAGATCTCTTCCCCCCACTCCCCTTTTTTTTTTTTTTTTTTTTTTTTTTTAAATTTGGCCTGTTTATTTATTTTTTTTTTTTTCTGTCTTTCCACGGCAAATACTGTCAATAACTAGGCTAAGACACGGCAAACAAATTCAACGGGGGCTGAAATTCCACTATTTTGAGCGCAATATGTGATGCCTGTGATGTAGTTAGTCCACTTTAAAATATCTAGCCTGCATTGGTGTGTGTGTGTGTGTATGTATGTGTGTATATATATATATTTATATTTTTTGGCAGCAAAATGGTGTCAATAACTAGGCTAACACACAATAAAAAAATTCAATTTAGGCCTGAAATGCCACAATTTTTAGCACAATGATATGTGATCCGTGTGGTGGACAAAACCCAGTGTTAAATATCTGCCCTGTAGATAAATATTGGGTTGTTTTTTTTTTTCCCCATCAAACTGATGTCAAGAACTTGTTTAAGACACTCCAACAAAATTTTACAGTTCCACAAAAATGGCCGAATTTTCTGCACACTCAGATGTGACCACTAAACCCCTGTTTAAAATAGCTGGATTTTTATGCTGTACTATGGAAAGGATCTGGCTGTAATCTGCAGAGCCAATAAGCAAATGGAGAGACAAAAATATGCTATGGATTGCTTTTGAATAGCATAATCAGGATGAAGATGCGAAAAACATTATTCCTGGCCACTGATACCTGGGGCTATGTATATATGGTCAATATCTGTAATAAGCAGCAGCAGACAGTAATGGAATGGACCATCTTGCTGTATGCAATGAAGTATGCCACATGCAATGCCTGCCTGCCTAGCACTGATATCTATATATATATAATTGGTCCTTACAGGGACTGTTTTTGCTGGATATGTGTATTCAATTATAGTATACCCACACTAACGTAAAATCCATCTATTCTGTCTCTCTACAGCAACTCTCCCTACACTGGTGATTGCAGGGCAGCGCCAGGTCTGATAATAGACCTGATGCTGTGCAGCCAGCTAATCACTGTAATGCCGCAACCAACATGGCTGTGGCATTAGTGTGTGGCAGACAATCCCTGCATGTTGATTGGCATTCTAAAGAACGCCAAACATGCAGAGCGTGGACCGGAGCTCCTGCCGAGCAACCCTGGAAATGTTCGCCGAGCATCGCGATGCTTGGACGAGCACAGCGCATGCTCGCTCATCACTAGTAGTAACCCAAACAGACGGTTACTCACACCCATTAATCTTCACTGTAGTGCTGTTGCCTTATAAAGTTTCTTCAGTGTTCAAGTGTTGGTTACACTGTGAGCAACTACATACTCATTATCTAGGGTCACCATAAAATGGCGACTGCATTTCCTTCCTCTGCTTTTATACAAGCTTTGAAAGTCTCTCCTAACTGGCTGTACTATACCATGTGATGGCTACAAAGCATTAAGTGGAAGTCTGGCTTTGCTATAGGCCACGTGAGCCTTCTCTGGATGATGTTATTTTGAGCAATGTATTAAATGTCAGTCGCTGTCCTATAATTTGCGGAGTTCGGTACATGCCTAAAAGTTTGACACAAATTCACTTTAAATCAATTTACTCGTCTCTATTAATAGGACATTGCAAGATTTTATATAATTTTAAGTTCTGAACCGCAAAATGTTTTTTCCTAATGGGCATCGGTTGAAAGTGACCTGCCATAAGATGGTAGACCAACAATTCAATGGCCAAAAGCGCTTTGTAAACCTTATTGACCATAGAAAGCATGCCTTGACAATTCAACTCCTTGTCGTTTTGGTGGTGTACCCTTGTTAAATTTCCTAGCTGTATTTAGTTTGGTGAGTATACATACTTTGCAGTTCGTGAAGTAGTTTTTTCACTCCCCCTTTTTTACATTTTAGGTACAGAACCAGTGTTGCTGGTAGCGGTGCAATTTGATCTTCTAATGTACAAGTTGCGGTCATTTGATGAAGAGATTCTTGTGTCTACAGATAAATACTCAATGATATTTTCTGTAGATTATGATATAATGGAACAGAAAGTTTTCTGGATGGACCTTAATGCTGAAAGCATCAAGTGGCTAACTCTGGGTACAAAAGCTAAAGGAACCCTAGTTAAAGGTAAAGGACTTTTTTTACATGTCTTTATACTATACTCGGTGCACAGCTGTTGACAACTTAAGATATAGCGTGCTGAATCATGTTGGCTATTGCAAAATTTTTTTTTTTTTTTTACTGTGCAACCGCTCAAATCACAGAACAATTTTCGTCTTTCTATTCAGGAATAAAATCCGATTGCATTGCTGTTGACTGGGTTGGCCGCAACCTATACTGGACAGATGGGCTAGCTGGGCAGATCCTTGCAACAGCTCTCAATGCATCATGGAAGGGCTTTCCTGAATACGCAGTAGTGCTGAGTGAAGATGTAGATCAACCACGTTCTTTGGTTTTACAGCCACTTAGTGGGTGAGTTGTTCATGCTTGGTAACAAAAACTGTACAAACCTGCAGCAACCTGACTTAGAAAGTGAATATTATGATCTTCGGTTAATGGTGCTGGGGTGGGAGAGGGCATGAGCTTTCTCAAAGATTGAGGCATTTTTATAGTATAGCATGGGTGTTAGTAATTTTAACCCATGATCGGTCACCATGCGCAATGTATTCTCTTTACCGTTGCCAAAGCAACTTGATGGTAAGGAGCTTAACTTAAAGAATTTGCAAAAATCTATTTTCTTGCAATGAAAAAAACTGTTGTTTACTTGTACTTTACAGACTTATGTACTGGTGTGAAATTGGAACTCGGACGCAAATTGAGTGTGCTGGTATGGATGGCAGTCACAGAAGAGTTTTAATTGCAGAACAACTTGGTTGGCCAACCGGATTAGCACTTGATCTGCTGAGTTGGAGAATTTATTGGTCTGATGACAAGTTTCAAGCCATTGGTTCAGCCAGTTTGGACGGGACTGACATTAAGGTAGCCATTGTAACAAAGTTGTAGCTTGCTCATACATGTTTAATAGCTGTTACTGGCCACAATGTACCCAGTGTCACAACACTCAACTGAACTGGGAAAATGTTTCAATGGCAACGTTAAATCTGATCCCTCGTTCTTTAAAATAGCTTTAAGTGACAGATGTGTTGAGCCTGCACGCTAACAAGAGTCTAGAGGCTGTCTCTTCACATTTGATTATAATTTTTAAATCTGTAGCAACGGCTTTACACTAACTGGAAAGTCTTGGTATTTTCCTCTTCAAATCAGGTGATTCAGATAAAAACTATTCAAAGTCCCTTTGCCTTGGCTGTGTTTGAGGATGAGGTCTACTGGTCTGAAATAAAAGCAAGGACTGTGCAAAAAATCAGTAAGAAGACTGGCAAGGACTTATCTGTTCTGATGAAGCGCCATGGACAACCTTATGGCCTAAAGGTAGTTTACAAAGGGTAACCTGTCTGTCATGTGTTAAATTTCACAATTGCCTAGATCTGCCACTAAGAAGATATAAAGAGGGTGGGGGGTCTGTTGACACATAATAACTATTTGAACCAAACATATGTTCGGAACACCTTTTAAAAAAAAAAAAAAAAAAAAATGTGCATCGAGGGCTTATGTTTTAACTAGTCTCCCTTTTTTAATGTTTGTAGTCTTTTCAACTAGTTTTCTTGGGCCCAAAAAGTTCTTCTAAAGAGCCATCGTCCTATATTAGGAGTAACATTTTATGTATCAAGGGCCACATTGCCATACTGAGCCAATCCCAAGTGCTGCAAAAAATGTAAAGGGGTTACTTGCATAAATGCATCACCAGAACCACAATCAGGACATTAATACAACACCAGAACAAAGTTTTGAGTATTGGAGGAGGATTTGGAAATTCTGCACCTGTGCAATAAATTGTTGTTGCTCCTCTTCAGTGCTCTGCCCTTCTATGAGCACTAGCGTCATGTAGATTCTGCTCAGTTGAGTCACTGGTACTTCCACTCCCAGTGTTTTTTTTTTTTTTTCATTAAACTGGGACATTAGAAATAATTTTTACTCTGCAGGGAGGGGAGGAATTAAGCCGGGAGTGCACCCATTGTGCGTGCTATAGATCACTGGGAGAGGAAGTACCACTGACTCGCCGACGCCTGCATAGAAGCTACATGAAGCCAACGCCCATAGGCGGGTGTGACACCATAGCGGAGCGAATGAAGTCAAAATACACGTATGTTATTTCCAGTCGTGCACCTGACATCACAGGGGCAGCGACTATGGAAAGAGAAAGAAGGGATAATGAAGCTGATTTTTGAATTTTTTGCACTGTATTTTTCATGGTGCAGCTGAGCCCAGGCACACTTGGTCTCGCATGAGGGGTGTTCACACTGGTGCGCATTGAGTGTACTGGCCAGCCCGCCTAGTCGAATAGTAGGGGCGTAATTAATAGGCTGTGAACCAGACACTGTGCAGTATCCTTGTGTGAACGGCACCTTATGTGGGCCTCTATTGTGCAATTGTATACTGGGCAGTCACCCCCTCCTTGAATGGGTATGTGGAGAGTGGCTGTTTAATCTGGTATTTTGCACCTGTGCTGCTAACATCTTGCTTTATGGGCTGGCTGCATCCTGTAGTGCACTTGTTCTGAGATCTGGGCAGGTGAGTGTTGCTGCCTTTTTGTGCTGTTTATATTGAATTTTTGGAGACCTGAGTCTCTTTTGCTGGATAGTGTAGTGAGGCAGCTTAAGCCCCATAGTTGGAAGAACTAATTGATGTAAAGTGATAAAAGATGATTTGGCCACAACAAGGCATCTGATGTGAGACACACAGGTAGGACTTTTTTTTTTTTTTTTTTCAGCATTCTAGAACCAGTATACCCATGTTAATTCATCACGCAAATGTTGACAGATTTCCTTTTAAAGAGTCAAAATAAAGATCAAGAACCATTAAATCCTCTAGACTTGATCTCCACCTTTGCTGTATAACTATTTTAACTGGTTTCAGATTTTTGCTTTTTTTTTGGAGGTCTTCAAAACTTAAATACTATATTGTATACAAATGTGTAAATACTCTTTTATACAGTCTGTATATTATATATAATTTTTTTTTATCTTTTATAGGTAATGCATGAAGTTTTACAACCAGTGATAGACAACCCTTGTCGAAAATTGAGTTGTTCTCATATGTGCCTAATTGGTCCTGGATTAAAGGCAATCTGCTGGTGTCCCATAGGACTTATGCTTTCAAGTAATTCATTTGAGTGTCTTCTACTTAAGGATTTGCCGTTTCTTCTTATTGCATCATCGTCATCAGTCTATCAGGTATACTCGCTGTAATTAATGACACAATTCTGATGTAGTCTTAGTTTGATCATATGCCACTTTGACCAGAGATCCAGAATGTTAATGGTTTAGCAAAAGTGCCAATATTCATAAAATGTTCTGTTGGGTTGTGACTGCAAATCAATGCAGAGCGAAGAGTGGCCTATAGCAATATTAGTATTTTATCTGATATCTCATATGAAAATTCTTCTGATTCTGTAGAAATTGGACAGAAAAATCCATGGCATTTTATACAGTTGGTCATATAGACAGCACTTGTGTCCCTCAGCACGGGTCTGCCATACAGCCTCCAAACACTATTGTAAAGTGATATACATGAGGTTTTGGTCAACCACTGAATTTGTTTCCTAGTACTAGATGCAGACTGATTCGTCTGGGCAATAAAGATCATAAACACTTTTTAAGGTTACTGGAGCCAATACAATCAAAGTTGAATGCGACCAAGTAACCTCAACTTACTGGGATGCTATAATCTCGTATGGTCACTGTAATACTAAAAGATCATACAAGGGCAAACTAATGGCAAAAAACCTTGTTAAAAAAAAGGTCATACTAGATTGAGCTGAGCTTATGTTTTCTATGAGGGCTGTCTAAAGACAGATGTAAGTTGTCTAAGCCAGCTCTGTGTATGATCATGTTCCACAAAGGTATTCTCCCAACTAGAATTCCTGAACTGGCCACAGGTCACCTATACCTTCATATAAGCTTGTGAGGCTGTTGGTTCTGGTAAGGCGAGCCGTGGTCTCTTCATAAGGATGGCTATTGGACATGACTATTGGAGCTTGTGCACAAGGACATGGTCAAACATTTAAAGGAAACTTGTTGCCAAGAAAATACAGTGCAATCTGCAGGCACCTTGTTAAAGTAGTGGGAGTAGACTGATGATTTTGTGAGAAAAGACTCCATATAATCTATGACTTCATCGCACAAACCACTTTGTAGTCCAATTGGTGATTCACAGCTTTTCTTTTGAGTGCATGCAAAAGAATCAGTCAGTCACTGATGGGGCCACCCACTGGACCAAAAATCCACAAAGAATTTTTTAATAATGACAGATTAGACTGTATCTTTTCACTATATGAATGGCTCAGTGCTGCTTAAATGGACTCTATCCACAACGAATGACTAAGCCAAGTACAGGCACTCTGTGCTTCACTGTGGGCCAATCCTTTTATATACACCTTCCCACATGCTTGTTTTCGCCTCCATCGCGACCCTCCTGTGGCTCTATGAAGCCAGAGCTGTCAATGGGCTGTAGACTGAGGGGAAACTAGCAAGTGGGAAGGTAAAATGATTGACCCCACTTTGAAGCAACGAGCGGCGGGACTTTGGAAAACCAAAAAAGGACTGTCAGCACAGGATGACTGTTCAAACTCTAGGCACAATAAATAAACCGAATCCCACCTTATATAATATAGAATGCCCTCCCGTCCTGGATCTGACAACTTTCAAATCCCTGCAGCATGTGCCCTGGGGAGATTCATAAGTCTGCAGTCACTGACTGTAGACTTATCAGTTTTGACCGGACAACCCCTTTATAAAGGGTATGCCACACTAAACAACATCGCTAACGGGATCGCTAAAAAACGTCACTATTTAGCGATCCCGTTAGCGATGTGGTTGTGTGCGGCATCTACCAGCGACGTGGCCCCTGCTGAGATCCTGCTGTGATCTCGCTCATCGCTGACATCGTTCCGGACCCTATTTTATCGTCGGCGCCCCCACTGGTAAGTATATATCGCTGAGTGTGGCACCTTTTCTTAGCGATTTAGCGGTACTTTTGTACCGCTAAAGTCGTTAAGGAGATCGCTAACCGCGATAGCGTCCTTACGACATCGCTAAGTTAAGCCGCTATCAGCGATATAGAAACAATCCCGCTAGCGATCGCATTAGTACGCGTCGTTATCGTGATCGTTAGCGGGATTGTTTAGTGTGGCAGTACCTTTAGTCTCTGTAGCATTCAAAGGGCAGTACTTGCAATGTGCCATGGATGGTTAATACACTTTACCTGCTTCAATATGTCAAAGTATTAATAACATTTGGAATAATGATCAAAAATAACCCCTTCACAGTGCAACCAGGTTGTTTAACATTTCTGTCCATGAAGCCTTGAGGTCTAGGGTTTTTTTTTTTTTTTTTTTTTCTGGTTGAATTTTTTTTTTTATTATAAACACTACATTCAAAGACTTACTGGTAATACTAATCACGTTAACTTGTATGTGTTAAACATTACAGTATTGATGATGGCAATCCATTTTAAGGGCTTTGGTTAATCTGAGATCCAATTGGTGCTATTTTTTCGGGGTACTAATGAGGTTGACCTATGAAGCCCCTCTTTGCTTAATCGCCTAGATGCCATATTCCTTTAGATGCCACAGGCAAATCGTTACTAAGTAGTGAAGATTAGAATTCACTGATCCAGCTTCATGTAAAGTTGCTGAACCTACGTCTTCCATCACCTGCAACTTTTGTACATTTACGGTACGCTAAATATTGCAGTTAGTTGATGCAATGAGTTCTAACCAAATAACTTTCTAATACTTGGGAAGCCTACACTAGAAAATGGCTAATCTAGTTTTCTTTTGCCCATAGGTTGATATGCATAAACTTAATTTGCTAGACAAGACGGATCTTCCAAAGCGTAAGATTGCAGGTCTAGCTAACGTTAACCAGATCTCTTCTATTGATTACATCCTGCAAGATCGATCCCTTGTTTTTTCTGTTAAGTATGGTGGATATATTGGCTTGACAAAAGTCAAAGATTACGAATCTAAAGACTGGAAGAAAGTTGTTTTTGTTGAGGACAGCGTGACTTGTATTGCCGTAGACTGGGTAACTGGCAATATTTTCTGGATTAGCACATCCAAAGCAGCCATTCAAGTGACAAATTCAAATGGGATGTATAAAGCTGTAGTAAATGAAGACTTGTATAAACCATCCTGCCTGGTGCTCAATCCAGCCATTGGCCTGATGTGCTATTTTGATGCAGGAGTAGAGAATAAAATAAACAGCTTAAAGATAGAATGTGCCAATATGGATGGAAGTAACCGGAGAGTTTTGTGGAGGAAGAGCAAAGCTGTGGTAGGTCTGACGTTTGCAGATTCTGGGACCAGACTTTATTGGGCCGATAGAGGTAAAGCTACAATTATTCTCTTCTTGTATCAAAAGTAACTACAATTTACAGAGATGCAAAATTCTCACTACACAAAGATTTGAGTAAATTTATTTAGACTTTTTGCAGGATTTGGTACTATTGAATCTATGATGTCAGATGGATCAAGTTACCAGCTACTCCGCAGTGGGCTCAATGGCATGAACATGTTCAGTGCTGGGGGTGGTTTACTTTTCTGGACCACATCTGATGATGGTAAGTTTATTAAGGCTACGTTCCCACAATGAGCTCTTGGTGAGTTTTTAATGTTGCAGAAACATTAAGTAGGCTACTTGCATTTTTTTCAAAAAAATATACAGCGTTAAACTCTCCAAAAACTCTACATGGGCACGCAGCCTTGCAGGATTTCAACAATTATGGTAAACTAGAATTACTTTTGGAGGAATTAACATGGGGTGTCCCATAAAGTACATTTTAACCAATGGCTCTTGGAATAAAAATTCACAATTGGATGTGTTTATAAAAATAGGTGACTTTGCTATGTACTTTTGTAATGGCTGCGTCTGACTGTGCAGGAACATGGTCTAATCACACCACTGCTCCTGGGCAGCTGAGTACGCAAGAGTAAATAGACAGGACAGCAGGGGATAATAACTTATTTCTTTGTGAGCTAAAACATGTATTAAAAGGCAAGGAAAAGTTTTAACTCGCAGAATTTGCAAACCTATGCTGTCCTGTCTGTATACTTTTCCTTCCTCCTTTGCCCAGGAGATGTGATATGATCAGGACATATTCCTGCACAGTCATACAAATATACAGCACATAGCAGGGGCGCATTTAAAGTTTTTTTTTTTTTTTTCCTAAGCTTTAAAATTTTGACAGCGTCTTTTGATATCACTTAATATTTTAAGTAAATGTACCACAAAAGCCTGATCTTGAACTATCATTTTCTGATGACCCTTTTTTTAAAGGAGTTTCTGCAACTACTTCTGCAGAAGCTTGCTGCTATCCTGAGTCTTGGCTTGCTTGGGGTGTGCTCCTGATAGACCTTTTTGGGGTAGCAGCGTTGTGTGCTCTGTAAGTGGAGGTTGCCTTGCCTCTGCAGGATCAGTGGAGCTGACTAGAGCCATTGATTTGCCTTTTTGCTTCAGAGCTGTGCTAAAAACTACTGGAAAATGGCTTGTAAAGTTGTAAGCACTGAATGCCTTGTCTAGGAGAACACCACTGACTGCAGCGTTGGCCATTAACCTTGGAAATGAGCCTCAAATAAAATTTTAAATCCAACTGTAATTTTACTTAAATTAATCAACTTTATTCTTGAGAATGTGAAGGATTTTTATTAACCACTTTAAGAAACTTTAGTTAACTGTAGCAACTGCAGTTGTTGGCCTCAACACATGTGGGAATTCTCTAACAGGCAATCTCTGCATGTGTTTAGGCTGTCTAACAGCAGCAGGGACTGTAACATAATATGCGAGTACGCCCAAGATACTTGGATGACACCCAAGCATGCTCTGATAAGAAGTTATCTGACCATGTTCGCTCATCCATATTTTTTTAGTATAACTTTATCACATTTGTCTTTGAATATATTCAAGTTCAAATACCTAACCCTGGTCAATCAGTGGCTCAACAGGAGATGCCATATGCTGTGGTCAATGCTAACCTACAGTATGTCCAGTTGTCAAGGGTTACTGTCGTATTGCTCACGAGTCACAATGTTCTGTTGTATACATCTTTTATTTAGTTTTCTTTTCTTTAGAAACAGGAAGAATTTGGTTTAGCAAAATTGATAAAAGTGAAAATAAATATTTTGATACAAACCAAAAGGTGGTGGATCTAAAAGTATACAGCAGACCAGCTCAAAATGGTAAGTTGGTATAATATTGAGTAGACTTTGTACTACTACGATTTTTTTTTTTTTTTTTTGGCCTATAACTTGGTTCAGCATCCTCAACACTTTTGCCATGTTCTCTGCCATGTATATGTTAAACAGTTGTGAGAACAGACCACAAATCTGATGGCACACTCCTGGGACAAGTGTCCAGCAGAACAGGGCTGCCACTAGGAATTTCAGGGCCCCTTACTGGCAAAATTTTTGGGGCCCCCTTCAGACTTCGCCCAGGCTCCAACCCATCCCCGCCTCCACCTCTCGTACCTGCCACAGTCCAAACGCTCTCTCTTGGAAAAACTCCACTTCTCACCAATCACACATTAACAGTTTAGATCACACATATAACCAGCAGCTCTTGTTTTCGCCAAAAGATTTTTTTTTTAAGCCGCCACCATAACACAGTAAACTCTTTTGGCCGTGCCCTACTCTACTCCAACCTATTCAATATTTGTTAAAATATCTAATACAATTTAGGTATATTTTTATTTATTTTAAATTTTTAAAATGACTAATATCCCATACAAGGACCAAATACCACCAGACCACATGTTACCACCACAAAGTGACCAAATAATATCACATACGAGGGACAAATACCGCAACACCATGTCCAGACCACATATTACCACCACATAGTGACTGAATACTACAATACTGATCAGTAATAATAAAAAAAAACCCACAATACTATCACCATAAATGCCATTATACACAGGAGATCTGTACTTGGTATGCAGTGTCTGTGTACAGGCAATACAGTGATCACTGGTGACATTGTACACAGGACTTCTGTATATAGTGTCAGTGTACAGGTAACACTGACTCACCAGTGACGTCTCTAAGTGAAGTCTTTCATCTTCATCCAGCACAGACCGCCATTATTTCTTCCAGCCAGGGCTCGTCTCTGCAGGAAATTAGTTATCTAGAGCTTCACTTGCGGAACACATTACTTATTGTTTTCCCAACTTCTAAACTACACCAGATGAAGAAAAAAAGTTGACAGTGTCAGTCTGCACAGTAACAGGACCTCCCTAATTTAAAATAGTATTCTCAAAAAAATTAAATACATCACTGCAGTAATATCCTTAATTAGCCCATATTGTAATAATATCCCCAATCCTGGCCCCGTGTGTCTTATTCGTGGCTTCAGCCATATGCTCTCCCATCCCCCCTCATGAGTATCCTTTCTGCCCAATATGATCTCCCCATCCTGCCCCATGATCCTGCCCCATCTGTCTCCAAATCTGCCCCATCTGTCTCCCATCGTGCCCCCATGTCTTTCATTCTGCCCTGTCTCCATCCTGCCGGGCCCCTGGCTTGCCGCTTTAAATGTTAATTAAAAAAAAAACCTTTCTCTTTACCTTGCCGCGCTCCAGCGGCGAGCGATCCATACCCCAGAGAGCGCACTCGCCGGAGACTGATAATGACGTCAGCTGCCAGCCTCCGATTGGACCCGCACGGTAATAGAGTAACTGAACCTGTGTCCTGGACGTAGGTTCAGTTACTTGATCGGCAGAATCCTGCCGCTGAGGGCGGGGCAGTAGGGCCCGATGGGTTGAGGTGACGGGGCTGATGCGGGTCCCCTTTGCTAATCGGGCCCCATACGTCAGTCAGGGCTGTAATGCCCTGATGGCGGCCCTGCAGCAGTACCCCAAGACTCATTTTTCAGATTTACAGGCCCCAGTAGCTTGTCGGCCCACAAATTTCAACTCGAGGCTGTATTTAAAATCAGAATGTGCAAATGCTAAGGTCACATGTCAAGGTCAAACTGCCCACAGATTCTCTGCAAGAATGAAGCTATATACACTGCTCAAAAAAATAAAGGGGACACTCAAATAACACATCCTAGATCTGAATGAAATATTCTTATTGAATACTTTGTTCTGTACAAAGTTGAATGTGCTGACAACAAAATTACACAAAAATCATCAATGGAAATCAAATTTATTAACCAATGGAGGCCTGGATTTTGAGTCACCCACAAAATTAAAGTGGAATGTAATCTCCTTTAAAACAAGTCAAAATGATGCGCAGTAGTGCGTGTGGCCTCCACGTGCCTGTATGACCTCCCTACTGTACAACACCTGGGCATGCTCCTGATGAGGTGGCGGATGGTCTCCTGAGGGATCTCCTCACAGACCTGGACTAAAGCATCCGCCAACTCCTGGACAGTCTGTGGTGCAATGTGACGTTGGTGGATGGAGCGAGACATGATGTCCCAGATGTGCTCAATCTGATTCAGGTCTGGGGAACAGGTGGACCAGTCCATAGCTTCAAGGCCTTCATCTTGCAGGAACTGCTGACACTCAAGTCACACGAGGTCTGGCATTGTCCTGCATTAAGAGGAACCCAAGGCCAACCGCACCAGCATATGGTCTCACAAGGGGTCTGAGGATCTCATCCTGGTAACTAATGGCAGTCAGGCTACCTCTGGCTAGCACATGGAAAAAAATGCCACCCCACACCATTACTGATCCACTGCCAAACTGGTCATGCTGAAGGATGTTGCAGGTAGCAGATCGCTCTCCAAGGCATCTCCAGACTGTCACATCTGTCACATTGTGCTCAGTGTGAACATGCATTCATCTGTGAAGAGCACAGGGTGCCAGTGGCGAATTTGCCAATCTTTGTGTTCTGTGGCAAATGACAAGCGTCCTGCACAGTGTTGGGCTGTGAGCACAACCCCCATCTGTGGACGTTGGGCACTCAGACCATCCTCATGGAGTCGGTGTCTAAACGTTTGTGCAGATACATACTCATTTGTGGCCTGCTTGGGGTCATTTTTCAGGGCTCTGGCAGTGTTCCTTATGTTCCTCCTTGCACAAAGGTGGAGGTAGCGGTCCTGCTGCTGGGTTGTTGCTCTCATATTGCCCCCTCCACGTCTCCTGGTGTACTGGCCTGTCTCCTGGTAGCGCCTCTGGACACTACGCGGACAGACACAGCAAACCTTCTTGCCACAGCTTGCATTGTGCCATCCTGGATGAGCTGCACTACCTGAGCCACTTGTGTGGGTTGTAAAGTCTGTCTCATGCTACCACGAGTGTGAAGGCACAACCAACATTCAAAAATGACCAAAACATCATCCAGAAAGCATTGGTACTGAGATGTGGTCTGCTGTCCCCACCTGCAGAACCACTCCATTGAGTGTCTTGAGAATTGCCAATTTCCATCTGTTGTCTATTCCATTTGCACAACAGCATGTGAAATTGATTGTCAGTGTTGCTTCCTAAGTGGACAGTTTGATTTCACAGAAGTTTGATTTTACTTGGAGTTCTATTCTGTTTAAGTGTTCCCTTGATTTTTTTGAGCAGTGTATGATGTCCCATTTGGCTCAATTTGCCTGATTGCTGTCAGACATGTCTGTAGACTTATACTTTTTAAGGAAATTTTGTCATTTGATTAATGCTGACCAAACAATGGACAGCATGAGTCTGAGTCTTTCCATTTTCAATGCAGCTCTGCATGTTTCACTTTGATAGGCTGTGGCTTTTAAAAGTAGGTTGTCTTTAAATGCCAACTGGACACTGCTTCTTGGATGACTATTCTGAGGCATGTCTCTAGCAGCTTCTTCTCAGATACTCCTTAACTGACAAGTCTTTCTATTCACACGTAGGGAGAGATCTGTCAGTGAAGGGAAAGAGGTCACCAAGTGTGTTTGGCAATTTAAAGAGAAGTTTCAGTTTATACCAGAGGTGCAATAAGGCTGGTTTCACATTTGCTGATGGTAGAGCTGCGGATGTGCTGTATAGGTACGCAGGCCGCTTGCAGACATAGGCTGAGCTGACTGGAGGAGGTGCGGCGGTGGACGGAGCTTCACGAAGGACGTCCACAGCTCTGCCATCTGCAAATGTGAAACCAGCCTTACACAATCATGCTGCTCATGGTTCGGGCAGCATGAATCAGATGACCAATTCCCTTTAACACTGTCAATAACTTGGACCTGTCATAAGTGGCACTTTAAACACTCCAACACTCTTGCTGGGTTTTCCAAGATTTGCAAATTATCCCTTATACTTTGATCCACAAATGGGTACTGAACCATGAGAACTTTGCTCTGCATAACTATTTCAAACAGAGGAACTTCATTTGTTCTACCTCCACTCTGTTCAGTCTAGTGTACAGTTTCTCAATTTTTTTTTCTTTAAACTTTTCACTAGGGAATAATTGGCTTTGAGTACCCCCAGCACAAAACTTATAAATGTTAATACTATAAGAACATGAACAATGGTAACGGAGCCTCCTTCAATAGCTTCCCTTCTTAAATGTGTTTAAGAATAGCATGACATGCACTTCATTATTCTAGTTCAATTATACATTGGAATCTCCCCGGTGGTACCAATTATCAATTTAATGGTGTCTGTTGGACCATTGGTACAGTTAAAGAGAATCTGTCACTAAAGTTTTAGTCATTTTGAGAGCAGCATATGACTTTGATTCCAGTGGTCACTTACTGGGCTGCATGCTGTAGTGATAAAATCGCTGTTCTCTCCCACTGATCTAGCAGATCTCTAATGCTGAGCTCTGTATAACACCCACCCATACAAATGGCATTGTACATTCAGAGAAAGCAGTGATGACTACATGGCAGAAGTCTAAGGCTTGGTCTCACATAGCGATACACCAGCGATCCCGACAACGATATGCACTTGTCAGGATCGCTGGTGTGTCGCTACATGATCGCTGCTGAGCTGTCAAACAGGCAGCTCAGGCAGCGATCTGGGACAGCGACACTGCTGGGTAACATCGCTGTTACCCGCAGTGTACATTGGATACCAGGTAACCAAGGTACACGTCGGGTTTCCAAGCGCTGCGCGGTGCCTGGAAACCCGTTGTGTACCTTGGTTACCAGCTCCCTGCATCAGGGCGCTGGTATCCAAGGTACACAATGGGTTTCCAGGCACAGCCCCGCGCCTGGAAACCCGCTGTGTACCTTGGTTACCAGCGGATCGCTGGTCTCCCGCCTGTCACACGCAGCGATGCGTGCCTGTCAACGGGAGACCAACGATCAAAAAAATGTCCTGACATTTCAGCGACGATCAGCGATACCCAGCAGGGGCGCTGATCGTCGCTGAATGTCACACACAGCGATATCGCTAGTGAGATCGCTGCTGCGTCACAAAACTAGTGACTCAGCAGCGATCTCGGTAGCGAGATCGCTATGTGAGACGGGCCCTTAATCCTCCAGTGGTGGTCTCCTGCTGGTAGAACATTAGCATTATTGACACAATCAGTGCTGTGACTCATGGCTGAACTTGGGGTCTCTGCCTCTACATTATGCTGCTCTCAAAATAAATGGCAGAAACCTAATGACACTCCCTTTAAGGTTTTACTATGGAAGAGGAATGCAGAGCATACCTTTTGACTTAAATTTCCCCAATGAAAAACCAACACCAAAATGTATGCATTTGAGACAAATGGTCCACTGCCCAACCTCAAACCCATTCAAGTGTAGTATACAGGTACTTGTATTGGTCTCCTCCCATGCTGGACGACCAGCGTTGTAGCTGGCTGTTCTGAAAGAAAGGCCTGTCTTAACAACAAAAAAAAACACTTTAGTTTGGAGCCTAGGTATTGGGATTTTCTACGGTAGTGCAATCTAGAAAACTGGCACTGCACGAGAAGTCTTGAAGACTGAAGTGACAATCTGCTTGAGGAGGATGTTGGTCGTTGGATCAGTTGCACAATGGACAGCACAGGTAGGGTGATGGACAGATGAGGAAGGAGATGTTGGGTGGAGCAGAACTGTTGAGGGCTTTGTGGGTGAGAGGTTTATATTGTGCTCTGTAGCAGATGGGTAATTGGTGCAATGACTGGCACATGGTGTCAGCATCAGTGTAGCGGCTGGGTAGAAATACAACAAGGGCTGCCACATTCAGGACTGATTGAAGAAAGATTGGCAAGAGGGAGACCGAGCAGGAGATGCAGTAGTCCATATAAGAATAAAATAAGGGTGACTTTAAGTGACAAAAGCTAAGGTTCCGGCGATTTGTTTTAAGATGCAGATATGAGTGATTGGATTTGGGTTGTAAAGGAAATTTCGGTCATGTATAACACGACACAAGTATTTGCTGAAGAGTGCATGTTTCTGCAGTTACATAAGATCTGAACAGCGTGAACCTGAAACTTTTTTAAAACTATCATACACCTCCAGATGGCTGCAGCAGGTATGTATTGCCCGCCAGGGCAGTGGGGATACTCCATAACGGGCCGATTCTTAAAGGGGCAGTGTCATGGCAGCAGTGACCCGGTCTGTGGCCCTGGGACGTCCAGTCAAAGAAAGAGGGAAAGTGAAAAAGGGGGAAAATAGAGTTTGTAATAGTGTTCGTCACGTCACCCGTGATATTTGGTCAGGGGACTGACGCTGCAATGCAGATGCTCTGGGATGATAGGGCAGCAAAGATGGTTAAGCTCTCCACGGGTAGAGCTGTGTCCCAGGGCAGTTAGGATATTAAAGGTGGTGGGGAGTGTGGTGCAGGGCAGGTGGCGTGGGAATGATTCAGAGCACACAGCAGGGTGCAGTTTCCAACATTTTACACAGTTCTAGTGTACACAGATGCCTGCTTGGTGCTGTCCTCCAGGTGAGGGGTCCAGCAAACTCCCAGGTAGAACAGGATACACCTTTCAAGGACTCCCTTCAGTATGTTTCTTTTCTGGCCGTCTCACCATGCTGGCTTCCTCCCTCCAGCCCAGCACCTACACAATAAGTGTCCCAAGCCAGCTGCTGCAGAGCTTGTTGGGTGACGTCCTCTGCATCCCCTTGCTCCTATATGGCTGCCTTTTTGGCGAATGATTGTGGATGTGGCTGAGGCACGTACAGATGCCTCCAGCTTGCTAGCTGAGTCTTGCAGTCCTCCACTAGTCTTGGGGGCCGGTTCCCTTACTGCGACTTGGTCCCTCCACTACTGGATCGGGCCCCACGGGTGGCTTCTGCACTTTTTGTGCCCCTAGGACACCTTCTGCCTTCCTGGGAGCTTCCTTAGGTCTCTATCGTCTGGGGACAAGCTCCTCACAGTTCGAGCTCCCCTCACGTTCTGCTAACTTTCTAAGCTCCTCCCCTTCATCCTACCTTCTCCACCCACATCCCAACACCCATTCCTACCCAGCCTGAGATGAGGCTCTCCTCCCTTGGGGTACGCCCAGGTGCCCTAGCTGAACTAGTGTTGGGTGCGACTGTTAATCCTGGGTAGTGCTCCCTCCTTACCTCAGTGGGATACCACACCTCTGGATGAGGTGCAGTACCTCTGTGGCAACTGGACCCTCAGGGGCGCCACAGGTAATCTGCAGAGGGGGTACCTGCTTGTGTCCATCGGACTTTGGGTGAAAACAAGCTTTAACTTGCAACCAGGAATATCCTCTTCTGGGCTATTGGTATACTTAACAAGCATTGCCTAAGCAAGTGGTTGGTTTTAATAAAAAAAAAAAAAACATAAAGAAAAACTTGCTGCACATTGGTGTACGTACAGTGTCTAATTGTCACTTCAATCGGAGAAGGGAAAGTACAGCTCTTTAGGATAGTTAGGGGTCCCAGAAGATCTCTCTCATCCTGGATTGGGGACAATTTGCAATTCTCAGAAGAATTCATTAATATAATGCAGATGATGCATGTGCATAAATTCACAGGCTGTAGCTTTTGCTTCTTTACCATGCAAACATCTGTTAAACTACCATGGTGGTGAACTTCTGCTAGTACCTAAAGCACTTATAACTGACAAATGTTAGTATGCTAACGCTCAAGATATATGAATGATCTGTATCTAGCGTCATACCCCAAGTTTGTTTTTGTATTTGTTTTTTTTTTTTGTACAATTAACATTTGTCCCTTTTTAAAATTTAACATTGTAATTGATTTCTTCCTTTATACCAGCCAACAATGGATGCTCCCAAAATAATGGTGGTTGTAGCCAAATTTGTCTGCCAAACCTTGAAAGTCGTACATGCCGTTGTTCACCTACGTATCAACTTGTGAATGCAACAATGTGCCTTGAGGAGCCGAATTGTCACAAAGGCTATATGCTCTGCAAAGATGGGCTAAAATGTGTTCCTATTAACAAGATATGCGACAATCGGATGGACTGTTTGGATGGTTCTGATGAGAGAGGCTGTAAGTGGCTTTAAAGAAATATGAACATGTCCAATAAGTATGCTGTCGATTGTGTGCCCAACTTTATATTTAAAAAAAAAAAAAAAATGAATCACATAAATTAGCCCCAAATAACATAACCTGTGTCTGAGTTAACGTACCACAAATCGCAAGATATCTTACTAATGGAAACCAATATGTAAAAAATGGTCCCAAAAATTGGTACTTGATGAATAAAGATATAGCTTTATTGTAACGACAGTTAAAAACACAACATGAAAAGTGCTAGATCAAAACAAATGGAAAGGGACTACAAAGCGCTGGAATGCCCTACAACAAAAACCCACTGATGTACAAAGCCCCAACCCGTAAAATCTAATTCATTTACAAAGGTGCACAGACAAAAATTGGTTGCCTTAGGCTAGGTTCACATTTGCGGTTGAGTACACAGCGTATCGTCCGCAACCGCATGCATGCGTTTGCAGTTGTGGACAGTTGTCAAGTGCTATTTTCCCGGCGAATTTTTGAATGTGCACAAGCCACGCCCAATGGGCATGTCTTATGTAAATTTTTTGCATATGCAAACGCAAAGCGTATGCATGTGCTTGCATACGCATGCGTTCTCATAGACTGAAATGTGTTGTTTAGATGCAATCCTTCCGTAAGCGTCGCATGTGTTTGGAGGCGGCAATTTGCAGCCTCCAAAATTGCAACATGTTGCGTTAGCCCCGCCCCGCCGCAAAACCCGAAACAAAGCATGCATAGTCAAACGCAGCCAAAAACATACGAACGCATGTACCAGTGTCCACAACATTAAAGATAGGAAAAACACGATGTATGCGGCTGAAACGCTGCGGACACCACCGCAAATGTGAAACCCGCAAAGAGCACCAATTAAGAACTGCTAATAATAGCAGCAAATAGCAGGATATAGTATTCATTGCACAATATAACCCACTTTAATCAATACTACCATGAATGCATGTATATGAAATATATGAAGGCAAAATGCCTCAATATTAATTGTGCTGAAAATAGCCGCTATTGGCAAAAAATGCGCTGCACCTGCGTAGTTGTGAAAAGTAAAATGGGCTTTACATACCTAATAATGGGCTGATGGAGATTTCTGGGCATCCCTCTGCCCCGACGCGTGTTTTGCTCTTTCTACGGGAGGCTTGTCAGGGCAGGGGGCATGCGGGTTTAAATGGTGAAGCCACAAAAGTGATTGGGCCAGCTATGATGATCAAAAAGGAAAAATGTGACCGCACATGCGCCATTATAAGAAGGTCCTAGCAGTTCTCATATACCGATGTTGTCACGTGATGTATCTATACATGACTGCGTATGCACCCATATCAGCCTTGACCCTCCCATTGGTGATGCGGGTGTGATTGGTGGGTGCATGTGCAGATTAAGCTCTGCACCTGTTGTCCTGAGTGCATAGCTTCCATAAACCATCTCCTGCATCGGTCCTATCCCCATAGTTGAGTTCAGCCACACTGCTTCTGTAGCTCCTATTACTTTGCTGTGTAGTTGTTTGAACCTGCAGCATTCTCACTACACTCCAAATGGTGTATGTAATGTGTCCATAACCAGACTTGTACTGTCCCCTGTACTCTGTACTACAATACACTTCTGATGGAGGTATTTGCTAATATTACACCTACTACATATTGTTATAGGATTTTAGAGATGGGAATACCCCTGTAACACTCTATACTAGCACGACAGACCTACTAGAGTTTGTGAAGGGTTAGTCTGTTTTTAGTCAGCATTATAGGTAACATGTATATGGACAAAGGAATATGCTTTTTGCCCTAAGTCCTGGGTGGGATTGAAAAAACAAACTGCACTAGTCATGAGGATGCTCTTTGACCCTCTAACCATTGACTCATGGCTCAGTCACTGCTGGGTGAATGAAATATAGTATTGACCGATCTGCTTCAAATGGCAGTGTTGTCAAGACTTGTAGTTGATTCCTCCTTTTTGAGATGTAACACAAACTATTGCGTAATGTAAACTTGACGCTATTGATATGTCTTCCTTTCAGGTATGTCTAGCAGTAATAAAGTCTTAAAATCTGTCACCTCCCCAACAAAATCCAGAATGCCCACCAAGGGCATGGTTCCTCCAAAACCTGAAGAGAGTACTGTCGAAACTTTGTTAAAGACCAAAGAGCCATCTCCAGGAAGCAAAACATTCCCTGATTATTTTGAAGGACGTGATGATAGCCTGGAAAATGAAGATCTTGGAAGAAACATGGAGTCTAGACCATGTAACAGTGAAACTTGCAACATGAGGGGAGAATGTGTAGTGGATGCTGGTGTAATCAAATGCAGGTGTTTTCCAAACTACAGCGGAGACTTTTGTGAACATGGGGTGAAGACTATAGCAGTGCCCCTGACTGTTGGAACAGTAGCAGTTCTATTTGTGTTTGCATTGGGGGCTGGAGTCTTTGTGTTTGTGACCCATAGAAGAGGCTTACAGAGGTTAGTATCTTTAACATGAGTAAGTATTGGGGCCATGGTGTCATAGCATTTTAAAAACAAAGTGACACCATCTGGATTTTTAAAACTGATGGCCTTGCCAGGCGAATGACTTAAAACATGGTTGAAATTTCAGTCAGCTTATAGGAATTGGTGCATAAGTCAATGTAAGTGACAGAGGTTGCAGCCCCTTCAAACAGGCAGGATTGCTGAGATTTGAACCCCACCCGGTGTTATTTTTATAGCCCATCCCAAAACCTAGGTAATTGAAGTCTTTGCAATCTAGGAGTGGTGGCCAACCATGGGCAGTGTTTACAAGCTTTGCTAATGGGCTTTTAAAGGTAACCTGTCACCAGGTGTTTGCCACCTAATCTGAGCTGCATAACGTAGAGACAGAGCCTGATTCGAGCGATGTGTCACTGGGCTACTTGGTGTAAATTTCATAAAATCACTTATCAGCAGGAGATGGTTAACACCTTAACCCCAAGGGTGGCTTTTAATGACCAGGCCAATTTTTACAATTCTTACCACTGTACCTTTGAGGTAATAACTCTGGAATGCTTCAACGGATCTTGGCAATTGAGATTGTTTTCTCGTGACATATTGTAATTCATCTTGGTGGTAAAATGTCTTCGCTATAACTCGTGTTTATTTATAAAAAAAAAAAAAGGGAAATATGGCAAATTTTGCAACATATGACGGCACCACCATAGAGGGGATCCGTCCTTCAGGGACAGGAGACCTTCAAGCTAAAAGGGGCAGTTCCTCTCTCTGCATCAGTTGGTTTCCTGTCCTTGATGGGGAACCCTCAAGATAGAAGTGTGTGACTGGGTCGGATGAATTTTGGCAGATATTGGTCTGCTGCATCAATCACCAAGTGCCGGTAGTCACCTCGGGGGCCATGTATATCCATGCCCCCCGTGAGCGAAGCATTGCCACAGCCCGTGAGGCAAGGAGTCTCGGAGGCCACATTGGTGTACTCTCCCTGTTGCCAGCAACCCACAAGTTATATGGAGGTACTCTGAGGCCACTTTCTGTGTACCCTCCCTGTTGACATATGGTGGCCATGCAGCCCGTGAGGCACATCGGTGCCCGGGTGAATTAAACTTCTCGGAGACCTCGTTTATGGGTGCCCTCCCTGTGGAGCCAAGAAGCTGGGTCACCATTTGCACCGGGAAAGATCTGCTGAATGCAAAAAAAAAAAACAAAACCTGCAGTAGTGGTGGCCAGGGCGGATGGATGCTCACTCCAGGTGAGACCGAATCCAGGAGGCACAGGTATGGAGGGGGCAGCGATGCCGGGTGTCATGGCGTTGGAACGCTGAGAGCAGGCCAGGCTCGCATCGGAAGTGAGGACCGGGTATGCGCAAGGCACCCGGATTGCAGAGGCCTGGTCCCCCAGACTTGAGTGCGCGCACCAGGAGCCAACGACAGGCTGGGCTGTCTGTATCCAGTGCGCGCTCCTACTGTCAGGGGACACACCAGTGGCATGCACGAGGAGCACACAACGGAAGTGGTCCGGCGCGCTCTAGGAGGAGAGCACAGGGTGCGCGTGTAGCTCGGAGGGCGCGCAAAGCGGGAAGAGATCTGTGCGCACCGCAAGTGGTTGCCGGGTGCTCGCATAGGCCTGGCGCAGTGCGCATGCGTGGAGATAAATCCAGGAAGCGTAAGTGGCCGGCAGGTGCAGGATCAACCAGGTGATCAATTAATAAAAATAAAAAAAGGAAAAGCTGTTATTTTAAAGGAAGGGCTGCTGTGCATTATTAGCCA
Organism: Oophaga pumilio; assembly: GCA_009801035.1. Classification (NCBI taxonomy): domain Eukaryota; kingdom Metazoa; phylum Chordata; class Amphibia; order Anura; family Dendrobatidae; genus Oophaga; species Oophaga pumilio. The sequence continues at coordinate 94,840 of VIAB01003910.1, forward strand.
TTCCAGGTTGAAGGTGACTACTCTAGTCATGGTGCAGGTAAGGTGATCTCGCTCAAGTGAGAAGAGCCAGATGTGCTGCAGTAGCAGTGGAAGCTGCTTGGGCAGCATGTGGGTGGATCATCAAGTCAAGGAGGGGTCCATAGTCTCGCTGGGAGACATTGAAAAGACCAGTCAGCCTCCAGGTCCAGTACCCGTCCTTTCAAGCGTCTGAGTGGTGAGTGAGCTTCGAGAAAGTCCAGGACGCTAATGTCTGTTCTCTCTCGTCTCCAACTCTTCCCTCTTTTACATACATTGGTGGGGTGGAGTATAGTGGGTCCCGAAGGCTAGTTTCACACTAGCGTCGCACTGACCTGCGTCAACCAGTGCACGGCTGCTGCTAAGCTCCGCCTCTGGCCTCGCCCCTCCCGATTGCTCCGCTTATGGGTGCATGACGCTGCATGCGACCTGCACACCCTATCTTTAGCATTGGGTTCGCAGGCCGTACGCAGGTATGCATTTGCCGGCGCATGCGTCCTTTTGACGATGCGCCGAGCGCACCAAAATGCAACGGTGGGTTGGGCGCAGGTCGGCGCACCGTCAAAAGGACGCATGAGCCGGCAAACTCATACCTGCGCACGACAACCTGAAGGCAGATTTTCTGAGCAGGAACCACTTGAGGCAAGGAGAATGGTCCCTAAAAGAGTCCATTTTACAACTGATAGTGCACATGTGGGGGAAGACCCAGTATAGATCTCTTTGCCTCAAAAGCCAACAAGAAGGTTCAGAAATGGGACGCAGACAGCAGAGCAAGGGTTAACTGGTTTATTTTCAGGGGAAATACTCTGCGCAGGGAGTTAAAAAGCTAAACCGTATTAAAGAAACCGAATTAAAGGCACCATACAATACAGCGGTTCAAATCTTGGCAAACGAATAAGGAAGTCGATACTGCAGCTCCTGCTGCGGACTCACAGGTGCCAGCAACGGCCGACGCAGGGTCCTCATTAATGGGGGCAAACAGACGATACACCCCGTCTTCTGGTAACAGTGGTCGGTCTCCGGTACCTTCCACTACCCCTTGTCCATATACTGGAGTTTCCAGCGAAGGTTACGGGCTACGGTGCTGGCTAAGCCTGACGTGGCTCCTGTACAACTCTCCTGACAGTTTCAGTCAAGCAGGCCCAAAGTGGCCGACGGCAAAGGGGGTCACAAACTGGTATGGGCCCCACGTGGCCCAGGGGTTGTTTAACGGCACAAGGGTCTGTCCTGTACTCGGTCACTCATATGGAGGACGTGGGTATTACTCACGGACACGGAGACCGGACTTGCACTCTGCGTCTTTCTCTCTGGTCCCTGCTGTTGGCGGTGGGTGACGACAGGCACTGGCTTGCACACTGCAGGTGCTCTCAGGGCCGGGCACTTCTCTCAGGTTGCTGCACGGCTAGCTCAGCTCTGCTTGTTGGGCTCAGCTCGGCTCTGTGTATGCAGCTCTGCTCTGAATGTTGCTGGGCACACTTGGCTCTGCAGGTGATGGGGCCCTCTCTATACGACTAGTCGCAGCATCTGTACCCCTTGTGAGGGACAAGGGAAGCGGGGCGCGCCACTCACTGTTCTGCACGCTGCTCTGCCCTGGCAACACACTGCTCTCCTTCACGTGCTTTCTCCTGCCTTCTCTGTGCTGCTACATGCCCTTCCCTGGCTCTCCCCGCCCCCTCCTGTCAGCAAGAAGCCCCGTCTCGCTCCTCCTTCCCTAAGACAGCAGGGAAAAGTCAACCCCACTCAAGCTTCTGACGCGCACCACATGTGGGTACCAGGGCTATGGGACACTCGGCACCGAGCCCATGGAAGTCTATGGGGATGTCACTGGCAGCAGAGCTCGGTCCGTGGCCCTGGGCGGTCATGCAATGGGGGATATTTACAGGGGATTGTAAAGATTAGTTTGTGACGCCACCTGTGGTTTCTGATCAGATAGACCAGCGCTGCAGTGTTAATCTTCTGAGGGGATGTTATTAGGCAGCTTGATGTTAAGTCCCCCACAGGTGGGACTGTTCCCTCAAAGTCAATGGTGTTGCAGATAATAAGTCAGTCACACACAATTCAGTCTCTTTCCATACCTTTACTGATGTTGTTGGCAGGTATGTCCCGGGAAGCTGGTCAGGTTGGAGAATGCACATTCAGGGGATTGCTGAGCAGGTTTAAGGCCTCCTTTCTCCTTGAAGTGTATGTGAGTCCTAACTTGCATGAAGTCAAGTTTAACTCCTACTGTAGCAGCTACGCCCGGCTGACATTGTGGTAGAGCCTTCTCCGTCTCTGATAATCAGAGGTTGGAAAGAACGAAGTCCTCTATGCAGTGCACTTGCTAAAAGTCCTTGTTCTCCCTGACTCCAGTTACGTATCAACGCTTAGGGCTACCTTCTGTGACTTGAAGTCCAGCAAGGTTTCCGGTGTTTCTTATTACTAGCCGTGAAGTACTAGCAATGCTCCGGACCCCGGTGTCCGGTTAATTAAGTGAAGATGATCGGTCACCTTGGTCACTTGTCCTTCTTTCTCCACTCGCCTGTCGCCCTGCTCTTGCCCTTAACATAAGCACGGGTAGCAGTAGGTGTAGTTGTCAGTTGTTCTTCCAAGCTCACTGACCTGTTCTCAGTTGCCTCGTTGTTATAACTGCTGTAATCCCTTTCCTTCTTTCCTTCAAAGACTCTGTCCAGAGTGGCTATCAGGAACTCTGTCAAACTGATTTCATGCTCGCTCTGAGAGTCACTTCCCACATTCTTAGGAACACAGGCAGCTTGTTCTGAGTAACAGCTTCAGATTCAAATGTAGCTCTGACTAGGCTAGAGTGATTCCTTTCCACTCGTACTAGCCTCCACTTCAGTACAAAATGAACTACCTGAGCTCTGTCGGGAATCAGTCTTTTCTCCTCTCCCTCCTAGACTGAACTGCTCTGTTCTGAGACAGCAAACTGGTCTCAATCTCCCTACTGACTGCACCACTACTGCTCATCACACTAACTTAAATAGTCTAAGTTGCCCTCTGGTGGCAGTGTTGGAAGTGTGTGATGTGAATGAATATCAGGCTTCACAATTACCTTATCTGTTCACTCTCCTGGAGACATGTGTACCAAGTGCAGCTGGGCCACACACTTCCCCTCAGAGGATGCAGCCCTTTCAGTTCTGGACCAGGCATGCAGGTACCTGTGGTCCGATCCACCCCCTTACACTAGAGGGCAAGGAAGAGCCTTAAAGCCTCTAAACAGACTATAGCTAGATGGGTGAGAGGCCATTATGCTAGCGTATGGTAGTACAGGCAGGGCTGTTCCAGATGGTCTAAAAGCACACTCCACGAGAGCCATGGCGACATCTTGGGTGGAGAGCAGATGCCACAATTGACCAAATCTGTAAGGTGGCCACTTGGTCCTCTCTGTCAACTTTTTTCAAACATTATAGGCTAGACCTATCTGCTACATCCGATCTCACATTTGGGAGAAGAGTGTTACAAGCAGTGATCCCTCCCTAAAGAGACTACAAATCTTACTCTCTCGTGGTGCCGTCATGTATGATGGAAAAACATGGGTATTACATACCTGGTAATGTGTTTTTTCATGAGACATGACGGCACCCTTATATTCCCTCCCTTTTGAGCACGTCATTGGTTAGGTGCATTATTAGCATTATACACTCCCTTGGGTGTTGATGATTAGAATTATAAAGGATGTATTTATATGTACACAAATCTGCGGAGTTCCTCTCATGCTCTGTAAAACTGATGCGGAGAGAGGAGCTGCTCCTTTTATTTTGAAGGTTTCCTGTCCTTGAAGGGCAGATCCCCTCTCTCGTGGTGCCGTCATGTCTCATGAAAAACACATTACCAGGTATGTAATACCCGTGTTTCAAACTTTGAATTTTTATGCCCTTAAAACAGAGAAATATCACACAAAATAGTTACTAAATAACATTTCGCACATGTCTACTTTACATCAGCACAATTTTGTAAACTTTTTTACTTTGTTAGGAAGTCATAAGGTTTAATGTTGACCAGCGATTTCTCATTTTTACAGCACTTTTTTTTTTTTCTTTTTTTTTTTGTGACCATCACATTTGAAGTCATTATGAGGGGTCTATATGATAAATACCCAAGTGACACCATTCTAAAAACTGCACCCCTCAAGATGCTCAAAACCACATTCAAGAAGTTTATTAACCCTTCAGGTTCTTCACAGGAATTTTTGGAATGTTTAGAAGAAAAAAATGAACATTTAACTTTTTTGCACAAAAAATTTACTTCAGATCCAATTTTTTTTTATTTTCCCAAGGTTATCAGGAGAAATTGGACTTCCAAAATATGTTGTACAATTTGTCCTGAGAACTACTGTATTGGCACACGTTGGGGCTTGGAAGGGAAGTAGTGACGTTTTGGAAAGTAGACTTCGATGGATGGTCTGCGGGCGTCATGTCTCGTTTGGAGAGCCCCTGATGTGCCTAAACAGTGGAATCCCCTCACAAGTGACCCCATTTTGGAAACTAGACCCCCCCCCCGCCCTAAGGAATTTGTCTAGACGTGTGGGGAGAACTTTGAACCCTTAAGTGCTTTACAGAAGTTTATAACGTAAACTTATCATATTTTTTTCCACAATATTTTCTCCCCCTATTTTTTTTTATTTTCCCAAGGGTAACATAAGAAATTGGACCCCAAGAGTTATTGTGCAATTTGTCCTGAGTACACTGACACCCCATATGTAGGGGTAAACCACTATTTGGGCGCGTGCAGGGGTGAACCTAGCCTCTGTGCTGCCTGAGGCGAACTGCAAAACGGCGCCCCTCAATTAGAGCGAGGAAGGTAGCGGCTGCTATTTTTAGGCCACGCCCCGACCACACCCATTTCATAACTAGTCACACCCATGTCCACGCCCCGACCACACCCATTTAGCACTGGTGATCACACTGACTGGTACTGAGGGCACAGTGACTGTTACTGTGGACACACCTGTACTGAGTAAAAGAAAGAACAGAGAGAAAAGAAAACAGAGAAAGGAGAGAGATAAAGAGGGGAAAGCAAGAAAGAACAGAGAGAAAGTAGAGAGAGAAATAAATAAACAAAGAAAGGGAAAAGAAAGAACAGAGAGAAAAGAACAGAGAGAAAGGAAAAAAAGACGGGAAAGAAAGAACAGAGATAAAAGAACAGAGACAGAAAGAAAAGAAGACTGGAAAGAAAGAACAGAGAAAAGAACAGAGAGAGAAAGGAAAAAAAGACGGGAAAGAACAGAGAAAGAAAGAACAGAAAAAG